>PVJI01019917.1:0-30068 GCA_004026765.1 Micronycteris hirsuta
CTTTGCACTCCTATGTTCATAGCAGCACAATTCACAATAGCTAAGTGCTGGAAACAACCTAGATGCCCATCTACAAATGAATGGATCAAGAAACTATGGTACATTTACACAATGGAATTCTACGCAGCAGAGAGGAAGAAGGAGCTTATACCTTTTGCAACAGCATGGATGGAACTGGAGAGCATTATGCTAAGTGAAAATATTATTTTATTAATGTATTATATAGTTAATTATTGTTGTATATATCATTGTATATATTAACAACTATATATATTGTTAATTATATAGTATAATTATAGTTAATTATAGTTATATATTGTTGTTATATTCCTTTAAAAACAAAAATGAACATCCATATTTAAAAATGGGCAAAAGGCCTGAACAAACACCTCTCAAAAAAAGATGTAAAGATGGCAAACAAGCATATGAAAGAAAAGATGTTCAACATCATATGTCATTATGGAAATGCATATTAAAACAATAATGAGATACCACTGCACACCTATTAGAATGGCAAAAATTCAAACACTGACAGCACCAAAACTATCAAGGTTATGGAGCAGCAGTAACTCTTACATATTTTTAATGAGAATACAAAATGGAACAGTTCCTTTGGCAGGCAGTTGGGTAGTTTCTTACAAAATTAAATGCACCTTTACCATATAATGCAGCAGTTGTGTTCCTTGGTATTTACCCAAATGAATTGAAGGCTTATGTCCACACAAAAACCTGCACACAGATGTTTGTAGCAGCCTTATTCACAAATGCCAAAATTTGGAATCAACAAAGATATTTTTCAGTAACTAAATGGAAAAACTATGGTATATCCAGACAATGCAACTTATATAATTCAGCACTGAAAAAAAATAATTTATAAAGCCATGAAAAGACATGGAGGAATCTTAACTGTGTATTACTTAGTGAAAGTAACCAATTTGAAAGGGCCATATACAAATAATTTACGATCCCAACTATACAACATTATGAAAAGGGCAAAAGTAAAGAAACTGTAAAAATGATCCGTAATTACCAAGGACGCAGGAGGGAGGGATGAACAGGCTGAGCACAGAGGATTTTTGACGCAGTGAATATATTATATATGATACTACAATGGTGGATACATATCATTATACGTTTGTCCAAACCCATAGAATGTACAACACCAAGAGTGAGCCCTAATGTAAACTATAGATTCTGGGTGATAATGATGCATTCATATAGGGTCATTAATTGTAACCACTGTGGTGCAAATATCTGTAGTATGGGAGGTTGTTCTGTATAGGAGTGGAGGGCAGAGGATATACTTTCCACTCAGTTTTCCTGTGATCCTAAAACTTCTCTAAGAAATAAAGTCTATTAGAAATTAAAATACATCAGTAAAAAGGACAAACCACATTATTGTTACAAGAAAAGACAATTGACAAAAGGCAAATTCAGTGAACTAATATAAAAGAAAGTGACATGGTATGTCAAAAAAGGTAAAATGAGTTCATTATTAGTAAGAAAAATAAAGCACATTTTAAAATGATGTTCCCATGTATGATATATAAGCATTTTAATTAAGTGTTGTTTTAACTACTGACAAACATTTTTAACCACATCAGCTAACAAACAGCAAGATGTGTACGTTTTAACCGCAAATAAGCAGAGCAATTATATGGGACAACCAGCCAAGGGGGGAGAAGGAGAAAAGTTAAAGGTGAGGATAATTCATAAGTGCTTAATATTTATCTAAACCTTTTATTTTAGCTATATATCAACACTTGACAGATTCAACAATGGAGAAATTCTTTGAAACATAAAATTTTTCACCTGACTAAAAATTCTTCCCAGTAATGACCCTGAACTTACCCAAATGTCACCATGTCCCTGCAGAGTTATACTCAGCATTTTATATAGTTTCCTTGAATCTATGTGGATGAGGAAATATTCATCATTTACGCTTAAGGAAATTAGAGGTTTTGATTCCAGTTTGATAGATTTTGATTGTATATCAGAAAGAAATTGATGACCATAATTTTAAAGAGGCTGTGAACTCCCTCCTCTGGAGAATTTTAGGAATAATGTAAAGACTGCATCTTTATAATGGTTTTGGCAGTGAGACCTCTTCAGTTGCCATAAAAAATATAATGATTCTATATACACACCTTAACCTTTCTATTTGGGCATTTTTCTTATTGTCTAAGGAGCATACGTAGAACATGGAGCCTCTTCCAAGGCCCCCTAGACAACACTGATCAGTCTTGACTAGAAATGCTTTTCTCAACTTCCTATTTGGTGAATTTCTTAGCACAACTTGGCAATCTTATATACAATGTAAGCACCGTGAAATACTATTTATGGAGGCTACAAATGAACATCGAACCTCCAGATCCCACCTTTTGGCCTCTTGAGTCTGTTACAGCATACTGATTAAAAGTGCAGGCAATGGAGTCAGAATTACTTGGGTTTTGGTATCAGCTAGACATTACTAGCTATGTCTCCTTAAACAAGTTGTATAATTCTACTAAGGTTTGGTTTTCTCACATGTAAATGGAAATAATAATAATGCTTGCTTCTTGAGATATTGCATATACAAGTATGTGCATACTAAAACCCTCAGCACCGTATCTGATATATAACAAGTAATTAATGTTTGTTATTAATATTTCCTTCCCTGCCTCCAGCAAGTTCTCTACTTTATCCTCTTCCTGCATCAATAGAACACCAAACTGAAGATCTACAGAGGCAAAAATGACTCTCAGCCTGATGGTAACTGCCCTGCAAAATTTACTTCCACTGTCTTCCTGAGTTTTTCCCATAACTTCAATGAAATGTTTGGAAAATTCAAATTAGTACCTCTAATATTTATATCCATGGGAATAGTAGGATAAATAGAGTTGAGTTGTAATTCACATTGCCAGATATTTCTCTCTGAAGTGGCATATACTGGCAAAAAGTAACTAAGTTTTTCACATATGAGGGGGACCCAGAAAACCCAGAATTTATTTACAAAAAATAAATAAATTATTTAAATTAAATTATTTAAAATAAAAAATTTATTCTTACATGTTTAAACTTCAGTCACCTTCAAACTACTCTCAATTTGATGCAATACACCTATTGAGACATTTTTTCCACTGTTCAAAACAGTTTTTGAACTCGTCAATTTTGATGACTTTTAGTGCTTCTGCCATTTTTTTTGTTTCACCTCTCCCACATCAGCAAAACATTTTCCCTTGAGGATTTCTTTTCATCTGGGGGAACAAACAAACAAACAAAAAGTTGCTTGGGGCGAGATCTGGTGAATAGGAAGGGGGGAATATAGGGGTCATGTTGGTTTTGGTCAAATACTGCTGAACATTAAGCGTGGTGTGAGCAGGTGTGCTTGTCAGGACATATCAGGACACATTTAATCACAATAAAATGCATTTTTACTCCTTTTGTGTCATACCACAAAACGAACATAAATTCTTTGTTTGCATTTTATTTCTTTTACAGCTAAAGCTTTTTATTACTTGAGAGCTAAGTTCATTTTCAAATAAGTAAAACAAATTTTAATGTCCCCATATGTCTCCCTCTTTTTCTCATTTCTTCTTATATATTATTTGTTAAAAAAAAAAAAAGAGTTACTGGGGCAATTTACTAAAGAAGGAAGTTTTCACTTTTGCAGTCAGGTACAAGGATTAACAAATTTTTTAACATTAGAGAAAGTTGTCTAAAACTGATTTTGGACTCTTTAGAGAAGATACAATTCAAGCAAGAGAAAGTGCTTTCTGATAACTACTATGTCACAGACAGTGAGTCCTCCAGATGAAAAGTTGAATAGCACAGTTCTTAGTTGCAAGGGGCTCATTCTGTAGGAAGGAAGGCAGAGAGCAGTCACTCGAATAAGTAATAGTGTAACAGAGGCCTAGCGATCTAATGGAGGTGTATCTAAAATCCTAGTGGAGTACAGAAAAATTAATTCTCAATTAACTTCTCTAACCTTGATTTCTCCACTTGTGTAATGGAAACTAACATTATTTCTATCTCATAGGGTTGTTAAAAAGAATAAATGAGATAATAAACGTGAAGTGTTGAGCTCTGTAGCTGGCATATTAAGTCCTCACTAAATTTAATGGCTGACATTATTTTTGGTATTGCTATAATTATTATTAAGTAGAGTCAGGGAAGCTTTCACCGAGCAGGCAACATTAGAACTGAGTGTTCTGAGCTGGGGAGAAAGAGTGAGAATTTGCCTCTTCGGAAGAGGCAACCAGCATTTCAGGCAGAGGTAGGGACGTGAGCCAAGATACAGAACCAGGGAAAGCCGTGCTGTGAGCTTCTGAGGAAGTGCTAGCAACCTAAGAAACTGGAAAGCAGGAGCACGGGTCTGAGTGCGGGAAGTGGTACTAGACCATGAAGAACGTTGTCCTGAACGCCGAGTGCTGAACTTCACACTGTGAACAGCACACAGCCATTAAAAATGTTCACGTAGCAAAGTACTATGATCAAATGAATGTTTTTGGAAGACAGCAGTAAAGACACTGAGATAGTTGCGAGGCTACAGTAATAGTTTCTATGGGAAAAGTAATAATAGCTAACACATAGTGCTTACTGTGTGCATATGTTGTTTTCCTAATTTGTGTGACTTAATCCTTATAACAGCCCTGGAAGGCAGATGCTATTATTATCTACATTTTACAGATCAGAAACTTGGGTGTACAGTTGTTAAATAATTTATTTAAGGTGCCATAGCTAGCACTGAGGCTAGGATTCAAACCCCAAAAGTCTTACTCTTGAATCTGCATATTCAACTACTATCCTTCATGATTCTCCAGTAATAGAGTCAAGCTAGAGAAAAAACAGTGAGAATGGAGAGGGAAATTTTATACAGGAGACATTCTGAATGTAGAATCAACAGAATTTGATGACCTATTTTTAATTCAATGAAGATTTATTAAGTTCCTACTACAAGGTAGTCACCTGCAGCTACAAGAACAAAAAATGACAGCACCTGTTTTCATAATGCCTACTTGCCAGTGGAAGAGCAGACTCTATGCAGTTCAAAGTAACAACAAAGACAGACAGAAATAGAATTATGGGTAATAGAAAATTAAAGAGAGGCAGCTACTTCAGTTAGGTCAATTGTGACTCTGAGAAAGTGGCCTTTGAACTAAGATACAGAGAATTCCAATGAGTCAGACACAGGTTTAAAAAAAAAGAATGAAAGAAATCTGAGTTGTTAGAAATTGGCAAAAGGAGACCAGCAGCCCGAGAAAAGTTTGGAGAATTGCGGAGAGGCCAGTTTGTGAAGACCTATAAGGCCATGGTAAAAGTTTTGATATGAACCAGAGCGTAAACGACATGGTCTGAAGGCCTTCAAGGAGAGGAGTGAATTGGTGTTGAGGGAAGAATAGGAGTAGTCGAGATCCCTTCAGAGTGTGTGAGAAGATGATGCTATTTTCACCACAGATGGCAAAAACAGAGGAAAAGCAAACTGGGGTTGTGGGGCCTAATAGTGAGTTTGGTTGGGGACATTTAAGGTTTGAATTACTTACAGGACCTCCAGACTAGCAACCTTGGTCTTGGTTGACCTTACTAGTAGAAGAGCCAAAGGTAGGTGTCAATACGTGTGAGCCATCAGCTGGTGTGAAGTCAAAGGCTGTACCACTCAGGGAGCAGCTACAGACCAGGGTTTTGGCAAAGAAAGGTGGAAAAGAAGCCTGGAAAGAGGCAGTCATTGAGGAAGAAGGAGGACCGATAAGGAGCGAGGGAATTGGGGGTAGGGGGAATTTTGGGAGGATGCCTGCAATAAACATCAAGAAAGAAGAGGCCCAGGAAGAAAGGCTAAATTTGGGAATCTAGTTCATTATAACCTTTGCTAGAAAGATTAAAAATCATCTCTCATTTTCCACAGAAACCCATCTGGAGCCTGGCCAATCCAATTGCTATAACAACCAGTAACACTACTTAAATGCAACTATGATGTATAGATATCTTTATATTTTATGTTTCTGTTTATATGATTATAATTGTTTTATTTCAGTGCCTGGTATTGTTTTGTGTTTCTAGTAGGAGGCATAGAATAAGCTGGCAAAAAGCTTCAGGAAGGAATTTAAGCTAAAATTTGAAACAGGGTATGTTTTCTCTAGATGGAATTGGGGCAGGGATTTCAGATATCTGAAAAGACACAAAATTGCAGATGTCCAAAAGGAAAGTGCAGGAGATATGATAATTAGACCGATTTAGTGGGGCTGAGTAAGCGTTCTTTTATGACAGTCATTAGTAGTAAAGCTAAAGAGTTGGTCGGTGACATAATGTGGAGGAACTTAAATGCAAGATTTAACATGTTTGGATCTTCTCTTGTAGGTAATGAAGAATCCCTGGGATCTAGAAAGGAAGAAAGAGACAGTATAAGGCTACCATTAATCTGAGGATGGTGCTCAGCACACTGCAGGCAGCAAGGTGAGTTCATTGGCAGCTCTTTCCCAGTCTGGTGGGGCAGGTGAGGACTAGGCTCTATCAAGGGGAATCCTCATCAATCAAGAATAGGCACAAAAACCTGAAAAACAAATACCCTAAAAGACACTCAGAAACAGAGCCAGGTTAGAACATCCAAAATCTGTCCACTCATCTAAGAAGCAAGATAGAATGTGAGAGCCAGGGTATAGAATCGAGACGGGGTGAGACTAACCAAGAGATGTGAAAGGGAAGGACGCAGCAGGAGGAGGCAAGGTGATGTCAGAGAGCGGGGACTGAGATTCTAAACTGCCGCCATCCAGTGGTGAGAGCCAGAATGGGATGGGGTTGCAAATATAAGAGGTATTTCAAAGCAAGAATACATGAGATTTGTTGACTGCTTAATGCCAAAAAGAGGAGTTTTGAATATAGTGACCATGTGAATGATGATGCCACTAATAGAAATAGGGAGAAAAGCAGGGGTGAGGTTTAAAAGGTGACAGCAGGATAAAGAATTTGTGTCTGGCATGTTATTTTGAGGTGAGGATAGGTCCAAGTAGAAGTGTGAGATCAAGGGTCAGGATTGGAGGTAGGCACTCTTGGTGTAGCTATATCAGATGAAGGTGTTGAAATGCATGAAATTCCAAAAGAACAGAGGCTAAGAAAAGAGGAAAATCAAAAGCTTCAACCAGAACCTCAGACAGGAGTAGGAAGGGAGAAAAAAGGAACTGATTGAAGAGGTAGGAAGAAAATTAAAATAGACTAATGTCACACAGCCTAGACAGGAACATCATATAAATGGAGATGGTCACTAGGTCAGAGTAGGTGCTGTGGGGTAACAGCTTTAGGTGCTCACCAGTGGGTCTCCTACTACTCTCTACATCCTCCTCCTCTACCCCCTTCCAGCGCTTCTGCACATCAGTAGCTCCCTCCACTTGGTCAGGGAATCCGTTGCCTCCAGAAGATAGCAGGGATGTAAAAATAGTCAGCACTTATGTTTTGAATTCCAAAGGAGGTTCTTAAAACTAGTAAGTTTTTGAGTTTTAAAAGACTGAGCTCTAGAAGAACTGAGGCCTAAAATAAGACAGGCAATGTAGTATACACCAACCATCCTCCGAGAAGAAGAGTGTCAAGAGTGACGGGAGAAAGCTTAGATTCTGGCAGGTCCTTACAAGAGGCCTTATCCCTTTCCCCTCAAGGGCTGGTTTTGAGTCAGGCTGTTGGAGTATAACGGGCCCCCCATACAAACATGGGGGGAGGGGGCCTATAGAGGAGACCTGTGTCTGTTTCCCATCTGGAGCTCTGAAGGTGAAGCTCAAAGAATCCAAAGAAGTGCCTTGAACCACAGTGAGTGAAGACAGTGGGACAGAGAAGCCCAGTGACAGCTCTGAGTTTCTCACAAACTTAGAGAAGTGGGGGGTAGGGGGAGGCAATGGATAAACCGTCTCCTTGCTTCGGAGAATAAAATACGTGGAGAGCCAAAGGCCCAAAGGGTCTGACAGTCCTCACGAGAGAGCCCATCTGCAGACACGAGTATGGACTGTGCAGGCCGGGGAGAGTGTGCAGATGTAGCGTGTGCCAGCATGAGTCAGAGCATTCCAGAGCAGAGTCCTCTGCGCATTCAATACCGTAATGCCTGCATCCTCCCCCCAACTCCTGATGCCTCTCCTTCCCCCGTAAATAAGATGCCACATAAAAGAAAAGAAGAGGGACAGCGCTCTGAGCGGGGCTACATTTAAACCTGACTGACTGAAAAATTACTGTGTTTGCCAGATTTTACCAGATAGTGCTTTCTTCCATCCATCAAAAACAAAAGCTAAAAGTAGACATTTAATTTATTTATGGGAAAATAAAGTGAGTCATCTCTTGCACACATTAGTTTGTTTCTGAAATTTGCACCTGCTGCACGTACAAACACGCCAACTGTTTTGTTCCTTGAGTAATTGCCGTCTTCTACTTTTGATGCAGATAAAAAGGACACAAAACTGCTGAGAATTAGGGATGATATTGTACCTAAGCAGTATGCAACAGGGCCACAGGGTTATATGAGGTTATGGGTATCAGAGAAAAAATATGTTTTTATTCTGTTGTATATCACTAAATGATACATCCATGCAATTTTCATTACTTCTCTTCTAACAATAGCTTAAAAATGTCAAATACAATATGAACAGTTTAAGTACGTCAAATACCATTCAATTTCTACTCTAAGAATGTAGAAATGGAATGTTTCAGAAACAAGTCAATTAAATGCTTTTGAAATTATTGGGACGCAGGATGAATTTTTACCCCAAAATGATGTATCAAGGGAGAAAATGCTTCTAAAAATCCATTACATTATTCCAGCTGATGGTTGTGAGTGAAGTGTAGTGAAGATGCATTTTAATAGCAAAACAAAGCTTTACAAAGAAAATCTAACTTAAGGGGGGAAAGAAGAGCAATATGCTGCTTTAGTACCATGCATTTTCAGATTTGGTCAGTTTAAGCTGTACGGAGTCCTGCTTTCTCAGCGCCCCAGCCAGATTTCAGAGGTCAAGGGGTGAGCATACCGAAAACTCAGTGATGAGTACAGTCTTTGGCTCTGAACTTATAGCTCACGGAATTGCTGAAATCTATTGGTGTTACAAGACAAAACGCTCCAGGACCTTCAACTCTCTTGTACCTCAGTGTTAATTTTTTTTTTTTTTAACCAAACGGGGACGTGCTCAGAGGTTCAGGAAGTCTCTGTTCCTTGATATTTGCTTAAACAGTGTTAGTCCTAGGGGACCATCATCCACCCAAATGGGTCTTTTCTGTTTTTGATAAATCCCTTCAGATGCCCATTACAGAACACCTATAGTGGACATGTGGAATGGTTCTACATCTAAATCCTTAGTAGAGTAGATAATGTGCATTAATTCTAAAATGCAAAAGACATTTCCACTTTAAAAATCCCAAAGAATACATATTCTGCTAACATAGATTGATGATTTACCAAAACCGGGAAAGTTTATGTCTGCTGAGAGGGCTCTTGGAATAAGGCTGGCAGGGTCCCAGCCTCTGCTTTCCAGTGGCAGCCATGAGAAACGGAGCCGTATGCCTTCTGGTATTCATGGATCATCATCATCAAACTCTTATTTTCTCAGTCTCTTCTTGCAACATTTCCTTCACTGCTTGCTATATTGTAAACCTGGCTTTCCCCTGGGATCCTCTCACGTGGTGTTTGTTTTTCCTCCACATTCCTGGACATATTGGGCTTGCAGGTAAAATAAGATGTGGCAGGTGTCCTCCTTGCTTCATCTCCAAGCCTTTCCCCTTTCCTCCTCCCTGAGATTCTCTGACTTTGAATCTCGTACCGTCTGACTGGACCACCCACTACCTCTTCTTCTGGCGGGCAGCCACCAGACTTTAATTCCTGGCTCACTGTTACTGTCTTCTTAGTCACTTCAAAATCCAGATGGATGATTCTTTCAATACTCTGGCCTCTAAATTTTTTTACCTCCTCGACTCCATGATCTTGTCCATCACCTTACATCAGCCACTCATTCTTGTGGTATACATTCATCTATGTTATTAACAAAAATCGCAGCTGTTCCATAATATGAATTTCCAGCATCCGGCTTCCCACCACCACCTGTTTTTCTGGCTCACTGTCTTTAAACCCTACCTCCAAATATCTCTGACCATATCAAAACCAACAATTCAATGACTCTACCAGCTTTTTCCTTTCCCTCACCTCATCTCAGGTGCCCACATCCCACTCTATCCAACTTCCATGTTCAGTCATTACAATCAGTTCTCTTGTAGTCATGCTCACTTCATCATATCCCAGCATATGGTATATATGTGCCTAATCACCCCTGTTAAATCCAACTCTCCATCAACAACATACTCAAACCCCACATCTAATCCAACATGTCTTCAAAATATATTCTGATTACAATTGATTTTTATCACTTCTACCATCAACACCCTGGTCCAAGCCCCACCCCCTCTCTCTCTCTCTCTCGATTATTGTAATAGCTTAATAGCCTTCTAACTGGTTTCTCTGCCCTTGCCCTCTAGACTGTGTTCTCCATACAGTAGCCATAGTAAAGCTGTTAACATGTAAATCAAATCACCTCACTCTTCTGTTCAAAAAATTCTAATCCCGTCCACCCCACCCAGAGTAAAAGCCAAAGTCCTTACGATGACCTACCATGGCCTATGGACCAAATATTTGTACTAAGTAAATATGTGTTGAAAAAATGAATAAAGAACTATTCTAAAAGTGTATCCATGGTGCGCTGCAACCGATCAAGGCTGGGCAGATCCAATCTTGCCTCTGGGAGATGGAAGAAAATGAGCGGTGCTGTGGGGATGCTTGGCATGCCTTTATTCGCGGGTGGGTAAGCAGCGCATGCTGCAAGCTGCATGTCTGTCTAGTGAGAAGCTCTTACTTGTTTAAGTTCTAAAGGGAAACAAAGCCAGAAAACTGCCAGAACATTACATAACATAATACAATTCTGTGCATGTGAGCCCATTTCATGTTGTGGGAACAGTTTATCGGACCCAGTCTCAAGGTTGTGAGAACACTAGTTATCAGGCCCCTCTGGGGCTGTGGGAACACTGCTCCCCTTAGTTACCTAGACACCTGGGCGAGGAAGCCAGACGGCCTCCACTCACCCTACACATGGCATCTCATGGTGCCCTCTCTATGCTTTCCTCCCTACAAAGTGAGGAGCTTCATGTTCAAAGTGGGTTACACCTGACACACTCTCCAGACTATTAATGGAAAATTTGTCTTAATTTGACTTGAACTCTGTGAGATCAAGAACAAAGGGATGGGCCCTGGCCTGGTAGCTCGTTTGGTCAGAGTGTCATCCTCCTATGCCAAGGTTGCGGGTTTGATCCCTGGTCAGAGCACATACAGTAATGAATGAATGAGTGCTCTCTCTTGCTCCTTTCCTCTTACTCTAACATCGAGGAATAAAAAAATTTTAGGAAAGGGTTGGTTATAACTGACCCTTTACTTACCATAATGCCTTGCACAAAGTAGACATTCAGATGCGTATATTTGTTGTATGCACCCTAAGTTATAATATGTGAGGGAGGAAAGGATCTACATAGAGTTAGCGAACCTGCCCAGGGTAGCCTGAGAAATTCAGTAACCAATATGAATAAATAAATCCCTGCGGCTACTCATGCTAAAGGACACTGCCGAAACTTCTTAGGTGACAAAGAACTGCACTGGAAATCACCTGCCACTTGGAGTGCCTACTGTGTGTGAATTTCCACTTGGGAAGCCCCTCTAAGATCTCAGTTTGGTTCCTCTGTTTTTGATCTTTTAATCTGCGTAGCACTTCTTTCCAAGTTGGCAGCACGCTAGCTTCCTGCACCTCAGTGTCATTGCTTTAGAGGACAACTGCCTGTGTCTTTGGAATGACCCAAAAGAGTGTCCCTCTCCAAAGTGACTTTCATCTCAGTCGTGCACTCTGTGTGTTAAGTCAAACCATCTCCAGTGAATTCCTCTCAAACATGGTGGAATCTTCCAGTTACTGTTGTGTGATACAGTAACACAGAAACAAACAGACAGACACTTTATTTTATATATCTATAAAATAAAAATAAATATGCTTCCATATTTATAGTTTCTGTGGAAAAATAAGACTATTAACAGCAGTAACCCTTGGCAATGACATAGAATGTTGGCATAGATGGTGAAAAAGCAGCATTTTGCTTTTCACTTCTATACCTTTTGAAGGTTTTAAATCCCTGAGTCCATGAGTTTATGAGTTCAAAATCAGACCTCCCAGCCAGGCTTATCAGTCACTTCTGCCTCTCGGCTTGCTTGTCCTTGCAACCTGGACTTCTCTCCTTCTCCTTCCAGAGTGCTTGCCTGGAGCTCCCCTCAGTTTGGGGGAAAAAAGTTCTAGTTTACATATATTTGAAAACAGCTTAAATTAAGGGGAAAACAGTATAAGTCTTTACAGAAAGTCTACAAATGCACTTTGTTTCTGTGTTGGCATGTCCAATGGCTTCATGCAATCATTTTGCAATACTAATAACAGCCAGCATTTATTGAGCCTGACCCAAGTGCTTTACATGTATTAACTTACTAAATACAACAGCTCTCCAAGGTACTATTAATTCAATCCGCAGCGTTCAATAAGGAAATTAAGACACTGAGAGCCTGAATAATTTGCCAAAGAGCTTAAGGAACTTGCTGGAAAGAGCAAAATCAGGATTCAAACCCTAGTAGTCAGACTCTAGAGTCTCTCTCTTAACCAATAAGCTATACTGTCTCTTTTGAAGCAAAAATTTATAATTTTTTAAAAATTTAAAAATTAAATTAAAAATGAAAGAATGAATGGATGGCTTTAATCTAGTTTGTTATATGCTTTTCAAAGTAGAAAATTTTATCCAGCTAGCTTCTACCCCACGTGTTATTTTATTGTGAATTTCTTTCTTTTTTCTGCTTTATGACCTTTAGGGAATTATTTTTACTTTGGGAAAGTGTGCACACAGGGTACAGTAGGGGACTGCTGGCTCGGGCAATCATTCCTAGTCTTGGATTTCAAAAGGATGGTTGTAGCTACAGTGCAATGAAAATACTATGTCTAGCGATACTTCTTTAAGTGGGCGTTCCCTCTGATCTTTGAAAATTAGAGTAAACTTTTTGTAACCTTTGAGGCTTTCTCTTTACCCTGAACGAGTTACGGCAATTTGGCTTGATGCCTTAATGTCAAGGCTTATATGACACAGGCCCCTCTCTAAATCTGTCCTGTGTCTTCACTCAGGTGCCTCCCCACCGGCAAAAGGTCAAGCCCACCACTAGTTTCCATGAAATAAAAATAAAATAAAACAAAGGAACAGTAATTTGACGGAAGAGTTGGTGTTGAGCAAGCAGCATCTGTTACCGATTACCAGGAGTAGAGGTCAAGGCCCTTCTGCCCGCTGTATCTCGGAGTCGCCAAGGAAAACACGGTGTGGTCAAGCACTAGACGGATGACGACACTTTTCCGACGTGGAGAAGAGACCAGCTCCAGTGTGAGCATCGGCCTCCCACAGCCAGCGGGTCCCTCTCAGCAGCCAACACAGAGCAACTGGCCTGCACAAACCCCTCCTGTACTGCAACAGGAGACCCTCGTCCCTTCCCCACGGGGGACAGATGTGTTGGGGGACTGGCCAGGCGCCACATAACACACACACTTCAGTGAAACAAAGAGTGCACATTGAGTCTGGCACGGGGAAAGACACAAGGTGGTAAGTCTAGAACAGGTTGTGAGTGCTTTGTATCTCTTGATAAAAAAGTAACCGTTCCAGGCTCAAGGCCCATTCTTACTCAGCCAAGAGGGAACTGAAAGACTGCCCTGCACGCATACGGCTGCCTTTCCCAACATTCGGAAACACCACAGGGGAATGATCTCTAAATACCACGCAGTGCAATCCAGTTCTGGGGGGCTAGAGCAGGTTCAGGGTGCTGGTTAAAGCAGGAAGGAAAGGGCGGGAGGAAAAGGTCAAGGGAATGTGGTGAGAAAATGGGATTTTTAGGTTTAGAAATGTTTGATCTTTTTCCTAATGTGAAACAGAATATGCCATTACTCATCACATCTGAAAACACTGAGTCAGTAGCAAAATAGGGAGAAAATAATCATTCTGAGGAAGTTTCTAAATCAAACTGCTAAGATATTAACAGATAACATTAGTTTAAAAATAATTATTATAATTTCTATATTAAGCAAGAAGTTCAACCATAATTTGTAGTTAAATAACTTGCTAGTAGTTTTGGTCAAGACTTCACTTTTTTTCTTCCAACTTTATTGAGATATAATTGATATGTAATATATAAATTCAAGGTATAAAACAATGATTTGATACATGTCTATATTGCAAAATGATTACTACAATCAGGTTAGTTAATGCATCCATCCTTCACATTATTATTTTTTAATTTTGTGGTGAGAACATTTAATATCCATTCTCTTAGCAGCTCTCCAGTGTACAATGTAGCATTGCCAACGATAGTCGGCATGCTGCACATTACCTCCCCAGAACGTACTCATCTTACAACTGGAAGTTTGTGTTATTTGACCGCCTTCACCCATTTCCACGACTCCCCAGCCCCCACCCCACCAGTCTACCCTCTGTTTTTGAGTTCAGTTTTTTTGGATTCCACGTATAAGTGAGATAATACAATATTTGTCTTTTTCTGTCTGACTTATTCAGCATAATGTCCTTAAGCTTCATCTGTGTTTTCTCATAAAGCGGGATTTCCTTCTGTTTTATGACTGCATAATTCTATTATAATATACCACATTTCCTTTATCCATTTCCTTATTGATGGAGAATTAGGTTGTTTTCATGTATTGTCTATTATGAAGAATGCTACAATGAACTTGGGGGTGCAGGTTCCTCTTTGAGATAATGATTTCATTTCCTTCAAATATATACCTAGAAGTGGGGTTTCTGAATCATATAGTAGTTCTATTTTCTATTTTTTGAGGAAACTCCATACTGTTTGCCGTCGTGGCCATACTCATTTACATTCCCACCAATGGTATACAAAGTTTCCCTTCTCTCCACATCCTTGCCAACACTTGTTATCTCTTGCCTTTTGATAATAGCCATTCCAACAGGTGTGGCATGATATCTCATTGAGGTTTTCATCTTGTGTTTCCCAGACGATTGGACCGCACGGTCTGAGTACCATCATTCTCACCCGCTGTACTGCAGTCGGCTCCTGACTGGTCTCCCCGCTTCCAGGCTCTGCTGCCCACCTCTGTTCTCAACACAGCCAAAGTGACCCCAGGTGTGGACGTGCCGGGGAAGAGTTGCAGTTGTCAGGCTTCAGGTCCTCTGCTTCCTCTGGTCCCTGAGTGAGGTCACCTGTTCAGCTGCTGCTTCACTTTGGGCCTCTGTTACCCAAAGACTGCTGGTATAATTCATGGTCTAGAACTTTTTGGCTTAGCCAGGGGCCAGTCCTTCTCTCTGACTAACTAAGCCACATCTCAGGCAAGAGAAAGAGACAAATGTTTCCTTCCTTGAATGCTCAGGTGTACATGATTGATTTCATCTTTCTTGGATGCAATCATTATTCCCTTTTATAAACATGTTCACCCTTCATGGTGGTGGAGTTGTTGTCCTCTTTCTGTGGTTGTCACCACTGATCTGGCTTCCAATCCATTGTCCCAGGATGGAGTGAATGAGGCTACTCAGCAGACCCCACTGGTACTCAGATCCCTAAAACTCCCCTCGGTGACAGGTGATACCTTACGAGACTGGTCCTGCCCAGTGGGAGGTTCTGTTTAGCTTCCTACTACACCCCTGATGTGCCTGTGCTCTTTGCCCCATGCTGCAGCAGTCCCCACTGAGCCTCTTCCCCACCCCCATGACATGGACACTCTGGGGCGCAGGTCAGTCCCATCTGTTCACGAGTGTGTCCTGTATCTCTTGGGAGTAGTGAACTTGCAGAGAAAGTGCCTGCTCCCAGCCAGCTGGCTTACCACAGTCACATCTTCTCTTCCTAGTGTGCTGCCCCTCACTCTACTCACCCTAACAGCCCGAGGGCAGCTCAACAAGTCACAAGTCAGCAGAAAACCGCCAGGCTTTGAGGTGTTAGTCTGTTCTCCTACCAGCTACGCCACAAACTTCACAAGGGAATTTCTTAGGCTGTCTTCCCTCAGCTTCAACTAAGAAAACATGTGAGCTCCTCCCCTTCCTCCTCCATGGAGAAAAGCGGTAGCCCCTAAACACTCTGCTCTCCCACAGCCTCTGTGTGCCTCACTGGGAAAGGTCTTCAGTTCAGTTTTCCCCTTCCACGGGGGAACAAACCAGGAGTTTCTTGCCAAGAACTGGGCCCTGTAAAACACAGCATTGGCAAATTTAGTAATTTTATTCTCAGGAAAATGTTATCCCTTTTGTAATCCCTGCACTATTTGAAATGATCCAGAGCTAGAAAAGATTGCAGTTAATACCTCACCCTGCCCGTTACTCATCCACAATGACACCAAGATAGTTAAGGTTCAAGGCGTTTCATTCATTTTACTTTGAATTGTAATGTCACTGTGGTTTTGGTTTTATTTTTTTATTTAGCGGGTTCTGTACTTTATTTCTTTCTGTTGGGGAAGTCCCCATTATAGCCATGAAGAGTTTAAAAATTTATAAAATGAAATTTTCTGATCATTGTTACTGGTATTATTATTTAATGAATAATTTTAATCAACTACTCTTTATACAAAATATATAGTTCTCTAAGCAAGCACAGAATCATAAAGTTCAGGCCTAAAAAAAGACTTTAGACATTAACTCATACAAATCTCTTATTTTATGAGAAAACTGAAACTTAGAGAGGTTGAGTAATTTGGCCAGTGTTATATTGCTAATTAGCAGGGTTTGGTCAGGACTTCTTAGGCCTTTAGAGCACTTACGAATATCGAGGCTGGAAGTATTTGTGTAATTTTTCATGTATAATCCAACTTCCCCCACCCTTGACACACCAAATCATCTGTCTGTTTTGATCTCGGCTGCATCGATCCCCAACACCTAGCACAGGGTCTTGTACATGACAGGTACTTATTAAAGATCTGTCAAACAAAGGAATGCTTGGATGGATGGTTTCAACGGATGTCTGCGCGTATTCTGCCGTGATGTAGACACCAGCTGCAAAGGTGAGTAACACAGGGTCCAGAAAAGAGGAAGTCCGGAAAGCAAGGGCTGCAGGAGCCCCAGGACTGACTCGCTCTGGGGGTTGCGTTTATTCTTCTCCTGGACTGGGAAGCCAGCCCTACATCAGTGCCTGAGGGATCTAGGACATAGCTCTGCACGCGAGGCCTTGTACACCATTTCCCCCTTCGCAACTGCACATTGCGTTTCTGCTCTGGTTTATTCTAGAAGAGTGGCTCATAGTAAGTTAAAAATACACCAGTGTGTCCACAATTTCAGAGGAACAGATGACTCACAGTTCAAATCACATAAAGGGAAATGATGATAAGTCAGCTGTGAACTTACCGGTCCTGGAATATTTTAAGGTACTAGCCTGCTTGGTTCCATGAAAACACTGGTGGAATCTTTTCTATACTTGGTTCAAAATCAAGTGTAGAATTGGTTTCCCAGTCTCCTTAGGATCCTTTGGATGTTGCCATGTGGTGCTGCAACAACGGAGAGGTTATGCAATTGTCGAGTTCTGTTCACTGTCAAGGAAGGTAGCACAGGGGAGAAGTGAGCCTCCTTCTCCCTGCGTTCACACCCAAACTTCCAGTCGCAGGAAGCCAGAGGGCATGAAGAGATAAAGGGCTCTCAGCTCACATTAAACACTCAACCATCACTGCAAGGGTCTGTCCTCCTAACCATTAGTGAGAAACTGTCAGTGCCACTTAAGAAGAAAACACTCTCCTGAGTGGCATCGGTTGACACACCCATGAGATCTGCCTCCTCTCTTCCAGGAGGTGCCACCCCTGGGAGCCGCACAGTACGTCCGAGGTGAAGGTGAAGAGGGAGCTCTGGATGTGAACAGAGCCGAACTAGAACGCAGGTTTATGCAATTGTATCGCCAGTCCCTGGCATTACGGTGGATCAACTATTTCAAACCAAAATGTCTCGTGTGGACAGCCCCAGGCCGTCATCCATGGGTTGGCTGAATAATCCAGGCCTTTTGTATATGCTGAAATAAGTCAGAATTCTGGTTACACAGAGAGATCAGATAAACAAGAGAAATAGTATGTCCAAGACTGTGAAAAATATGTAGCAGAGATATTCAATAGCAAAATCTTTTTGCTATCAACAGATACAAAAAATTCCAAAGAACTTGGCAATGAAGAACTTAAAGTCTGTGGCAGACTCAGGAAAGAAGAAGAGGAGGTATTTATGCTATGCAGTCTGCAGCTTGGCGGATGGAGACAGATAGAATGACCAAGATTTTGGAATTTAATGTATAGAGAGGGTAAATGAACAGTGATTTTAAATTTCTAGCAATGAATGAGGCAGAAACTGAAAGAGGAAGCAAACAGAAGAGGCCCGGTGCTTCACGGCAGGGAGTGTGAAAGTGTATCTGTGAATTAGGATTGATACGGTAGAGTTGCTCACAGAGTTCATCAAAACCGTGTTCACCTATCCATATCCATATGTACTTTCATATAGTACGTCACGCTTCACACACATTCGTATTCACGAAGAAGTGGAGCGACGGCCATGCCTGTGAAGGAAGACACAGCCGGCAGCATCACTGGACAAGCAAAACGGCAGGGGCCGCCCACTGGTTAGGGCCCAGCACCCTCCGCCGGCTGCCCGGCTCTGATGACAGCCACCGTGGTGGGGATAATTCACCACCAAATCGTATTTACCTGTCGGAGAGCCTAGTCATTTAACAGAGATCCATGAACTTCACTAATATTTTCACAAACCAAGACAGTGAGGTTACTTTGGCAATGAATAATTTAATTCGTTATGTATTATCAAACTTTATAACAGGTACCAAATTGCTGCTATGGAAAATAGTTCTTATTTGCGAAGTTTAAAATATTTACTGGTTGGTGGTCTACTGGTATATGAAGCAATTGGGATTACCTATGAAATCCATTATTTAATTATTAAAACACTTTGAAGCTTTAAAGATTCATATCTTTTCGAGCATTCAAGAGTTATCTTTTCAAGCATTCGACAGTTTTGAGAGCTGGTTCAAGGAAAAATAAGCCACGATTTACCACGAACCAGAGTAACAGCTAAAGCTTTAAAATGCCTATTTCGAAAGGACTCAGACACACAGGACATTCTGACAGTTGCCGGATTGCGGGGAGTGGGTGGGAGGGTGGGCGAAAAAGGCGAAGAGATGAAGAAGTGCTGACTGCTAGTGACAGAAGAGGGAGCATAGTCAGTAATAGTGTAATAACTGTATAGGGTGTCAGATGAGTACTGGTTTTATGCAGGTGATCACTTTGTAAGTTACATAAATGTCTAATCACGAGATTGTACACCTAAAACTAGTACAAATTTTATGTCAATTGTAATTTAAAAATAAAAAATGAAATGCCCTCTTCGAGGTTGTTCACAAAGACTTACGCCAGCTAGTTTTTATGCCTGGTTCATTACCACCATTTTTAATTTACTTTAAAATACATAAGCAGCTTTCTGAAGACAATGAGAAGATAGTTTCTTTTCATTTCAGAGGTAAGATTATGCCACCATATTTTCCTCAAGCTCAAAAACAAACTGTTGCTGAAGCTATAATATTTCAGTGCATTCTAGTACTCTGTGAAACTTGTCTGATAAAAACATAATTTATTATTTAAGAGTTTGAACAAAATGCTACAGGATTTCATAGGAAGCAATTATTTCATGCTGCAGAAACCAAAGAAAGCTTTACAAAGATGATAATATTTCATCAAGAGCCTTGAAGCAGAAAGAATTTAGACATGCTTAACTGGGGAACCATTCCAGGCAGAAGGAAGAGCCTGAGCAAAGGCAAGGAGGCATCAGACAAATGTCTCCAAGGAGCAGTAAGCAAACCAGTTTAATTTGAGCTGACAGTGTGGGAGAAGGATCAGTCAATAATTAGTATCAGCATCTTAAATGATAAAGAAATTCAATAAACAACAAGCTGGAATTTGAAGGCAGAGAATTAAGTTAAGTTTCAACTGTGCATTTACCAGCTCAATTAACCCTCGCAGTAACTCAATGGCTTAGAGAATAATATTCCCATTATTATAGAGGAGAAAACTGAAGTTCAGACTGGTGAAGAACTGGTGGGCATCACAAGCCTCTCTGGGTAAGAGAGAGACAAGCCTGAAGACTGACCCCACAGCTTATGCTCTTTCCGCTCTGTAATGTCCCTTGTTGCATTGTCGTCGTGGGTTTAGGAGCCTTTTCCTTTGTGGAGATGACGGGCATTTTGCCACACTGGCTTTGTCTTTGTTTCCTAAAAAACTAGCACAGTGCTTTTAGCATGTAGTGTGTGACCAATAAATGTTAGCTGAATAAAAGAATGAGTATCTAGGAAACCAGTTCCATGGCAGAACTGGAGCACAGGAGAGAGGCCAAGGCTGGAGATAAACAAACGTAGAAGTCACCTGGTATAGGTATAACATAGATGAGGTTGAAGGTATTTATACTAAATTTAAAAGTATATAATGAATACACTGACTTCTGGGTGAGCATAAGAACACTTTTTCTTCCCACTGCTATTGAATGGTAGCTACCAAGCCCAAAGGTATGTGGATGATTGCCCCTGTGAAGCCAGGAGCCACATTAGGAAACATCTGTTGAAAGCAGATACTCAGGATAACAGAGAAACAAACAGTTCCTCTTCTCATTTGCGAAGGTAGTTCCAGCATTGGGACTTGCAACGTTTTGTTAGCATGAAATAATCTTCACAAATAACATTTTTCAATTTCTGAAAATTACAAATGAGAATGTTGTAGAAAACAAGAGAAACACAATTTTGAAATTTCCTTAGAAAGAATATGCTATGGTCTTGTGCTGTATTTTCTGCAAATGAGAGAAGCAATGACCTCTGGGAATCCATTTAGGGGTTAAAATTTGAGAGCATAATAGATTAATTAATGAGGGGCATTGTTTTGCTTTAAATAGCGGAAGTGTAGCAAAGGCCAACGATTTTTTCAGAAAGACTTGAGCAAGGTCATGACAACCTTTTTCTGTCCTGGTGATTATGATTCTGCAAAACCAGGGACCACAGGCAGCTGACTGGAAAGACATCTATCACCTTGCACCAATTATCAGAGATTAGCAGATACTCTGTGTTTGTTTGATTTAAATTTCATTCTGTTTTCTGGTGACAGGCATGAGGAATAACGGCTAAGGCAGCTGAAAAATGCTCAGGCACTGAACTACAGTCATGAAAAGAGAAATGGGCGTCTGTAACTGGATGCATTTGGTCCCCCTGCCACCTTGTTCCCCATCTAAGCCCGTCAGTGTAGATGGGATTTGAAAACAATAATCCTAAAGAATGATGGAGCAAATAAATTTACAAATTCAAAACACAGCAAACAATGGGGCTGCAAATGTTCACAAAACAGAACACGTAAATTTATAAATTACTCAAATCACCAGTTTAGAGTATTTATTATGTACACAACACTGGTAAATTGCACAAGGGTACAATCACAAAGGCACATTTTGGAGGATGGAGCACATAATTGAAACAAACAGATGTAAATAAGGTACAAGGTATGATAGAAATACAAGAACATTCCAGAAATCACAAAGAAAAAAAAATACTTAAATCCCATAGGGCTGAATAAAGGTGGCCTTTTTTGAGGAAGGTGCATTTAAGTGGATTCTATAGGCATAGAACTATTTCACTGAGTGTAAAACAGAGGAAACTAATTACAAGCTGAGGGAATCAAATAAGTGAGGGCTCAGAAATTTTAAAAAAAAGTATAAGATGCATGGGTTCCATGTGCTCAGTATAGTGCAAGATATACCGAGTAATGGAAAGGGGTATGAAATTATGAAGGGCTTGAAGAGCTATGCTAACAAAAATTTGCAATTTACTCTCCAGACCAGCACTTTTCAATAGACTATTATGTGATGATAGAATTATTTTTATCTGTACTATTGAACACTGTGGCCACTGGCCACATATGGCTATTTAGTACTTGGAATGTGACTAATTTAACTGAGAAACTGAAGTCTTAATTTTATTGTATTAAAGTGATTATTAAATAATCAATGTGTACAATTTAAATAATCACATTCGATACCATATTGGACAATGCACAAAATGCTAACTACTAACATTTTTGCACAAACGAGTGACGTGATTGGTGAAATGCTTTAACATTAGTTGCCCTTTGCACGATCTCACACATTGATTTATAGAGGGAAGAGATCTCTTTAAATTACTCTCTGCTCATGTACTCACCACTGGATTTTTAGTATTATGATTTCATCTAATTAGAAAAATAATGACTGTTAATTGATTGTATCCCAGAAAAACAGTTAATAGAGAAAACATAGCTAAATGAACAGATTTCAAAAAAAATAACAGTAGCAGATGGTGAGTTCCCGTAAGTTTTTAAAATTTCTAGCACACGAACAAAAATGCCTTCTGACTGTGAAGAAACAACACGTTTCATTCCTTGGGTGAAGAGATCATGTCTTACTCATCCTAAACTGATTAATGCATGTATCACTAATAGTTCATGAGACACAGTAAAAACACAAAAATAAGCAATGCAGACACTCAAAAGGCCATAATGTTTCTGATGCATATGTATGATTTAGAAATATTAGGCCTTTGGGCTCACAGAATTGCCATTTGCCAATAATGATAAAAAAGAATAATAAAAACTCAAATATGTTATTTTCTACAAAAAAAAATTTAAAAAAATAAGTTGATGTCATATGCTTGTTTTTCTCTGGAGCTTATGATGGACTAAAAAACATCTCTTATTTCAAAGCATATTTCAAAACATTCCTTTAAATCAAGATAAAAATGCTTCTGGATGTATTTTAGCTGTGGCCTTTAAAGGCAGAGGCTCCTTGGAGCTCACATTGTTTCCTTATTTATATTTAGTGTAGCCCAGTTAGGCTGACGTGATAAAGACTAGGTTTGATGGAATTACTGATTTTCCTTTGGTAGGTAAAATGTTTATTCAGATGAATGAACACAAAATCTAAAACATTAAATTCCAAGTATATTCCTGAAAGAAGTGGAAATTCCTCTCTTCTACTTGTACAAGGGGTTAACTTGTGCAACATGAGCTCAGATGGTTGCTATAAGCCAAAGGCTGTGGATGAAAAGGGAAACGTGGCCGGTAAGTAGTAGGGAGAACCCAGCCGGTGCCCGACCCCTGCAGAGCAAGTGCGCGTTCTTTCCTGTGTATCTGCCTTTGTCAGTTAGGGAGCTACTTGTGGCCAATTAGTTAACAGTTTCCTACTATCCTACAGCCAAAAAACATGAAGTCATCCTTGATGTTTTCTATTCCTCTCATATACCACATTCCAACCTGTCCAGAAATTCTGTCCGTTCTATCTTCCCAGTGCACTTAACAATCTAGTTCTCATTGGCCCACTGACATCACCACTCTGAACCACGTGACCTCCCAACTGCTTTCCCTGCCACTGCCTGTGTTCTCTTTCTTCTTCCTCGATCATCAGATAGATGTTCTTTTACAATGTGAGTCAGATCATGTTAGTCTTGGCTCAAAACTTTTCACTAATTTCCTGTTCGGTTCAGAGTAAAAGCCCAAGAATTCGCCACAATTTACAAGGGCCGATGTGATTTGGCCTCATTCCTCCTGCCCTTCTCCTTCACCCTGCTCCAGCCAGCTGGGCCTCCTTGCTGTTGCCAGAACGTGTCAGGCACCCTCCCTGGGACATCTGAACTGGCTGCTCCCCAAGATATCGGCTAATTCCCCACCTCCTCAAAACTTTGTTAGAATGTGATCTCTGACACCTTCCCTCACCACTCCATTGAAAACTGTAACCAGCTTCTGCCCCTTCTACTCTCCTCTATTTTGTTACAGCATTTATCACTTTCTAATGTATAATATACTTAATTGTGATTTATTGTTTACTTTTCCCTCTCCTATATATACAGGGTGGAGCAAAAGTAGGTTTACAGTTGTGAGTATGCAAAACATAGTTTTTTCTTGTATTATCATTTACTGTTTTATTTTGCAAATGAACAACTGCAAATCTACTTTTGCCCCACTCTGTATGTTCCATGCATGTGTTTTATTTACCTATGTTCCTTACAGCCCAGCTGTGCCTTACAGCAGCGGCACATAGTTCATACTCAAGAAATAACTGACTAAATGAATCATCATAAAATACTATTTTCATTGTAATCTTTTTATTCTCACCTGAGGGCATGCTTATTGATTTTAGATTTTATTTATTTTTAGAGGGAGGGGAAGGTAGAGAGAAAGAGGAAAAGAAACATCGATGTGAGATAGAAACATCAATTGGTTGCTTCTCAATACGCACCCTGACCAGGAACCAAACTGGCAACCTGGGCATGTGTCCTGACCAAGAATCGAATCAGCACCTTCCCAACCAACTGAGCCACACCAGTCAGGGCTGGTTATTGATTTTAGAGACAAGGGAAGGGAGGGAGAGAGAGAAGGAGAGAAACACCAATGTGAGAAAGAAATGTTAATCGGTTGCCTCTATTACGTGCCCCAGCCTGGGGACCGAACCCACAACCTAGGCATGTGCCCTGACCAGGAATCAAACCCGCGACCTTTCAGGTTGTGGGCTGATGCTCCAATCAACTGAGCCACACGTGCCAGAGCTCATTGTAATTTGAGTAGCCTAATCATGTATTTATAAACTATTATATTTCTAGACATCACAAAGACATTGCTTGAACTAGACTTTCTCATCAGCTGAAGATACTCCCACATGGTAAATCAGAAATCCTTATAAATGGCATTAACTCTTTGAAGTCATCATGGTATTTTTAAAACATCTCAACATGTTTGCTTTTTAAGATATTAAAAAGTTTACATTTTCCTTCCACGTTATCTTTTTAAACTTCTTCAGCTGAGTCCTAAGCACTCTATAGATACGGTTATAGATAGTTCATTCCTGTGTTCATGTGTATGTATTTCAGGCCAAGATTTGTCCAAAGCACTGGGAAAATAAAGATTTCTAGGACATAGTCCATCCTTATGAGCTCACAACCTCACAGTGAGAGAGCAAGCTGTAAATAAATTATTACATAAAAGCAAGCAGCACAGCATTTCAAGCAGCAATTTGATTCTAAGTGCAATAATAAAGGCATAAGCAAAGGGCCACTGATTGCAAATTCACTTCTGATCTGCTCATTAAATGATAAAGTAGCAAGAAAGAGGGCATGGAATTTATTTATTTTTTATTTTTCAATTTTTTCATTGTATTCTTTTTCCATTAGGACATGGAATTTAAGAATGAGATAGTTTTGGGTTTGAATCCTATATTTCACTATCTGTTTAATATGTTTCTTTATTGAAGTATAACATACAGAAATTGCACGTCCTATTTGTACAGCTGAATGAGTTTTCACAAGATGGGATTACACATGTAATCTGCGCCCAAATCAAGGAACAGAACATGAGCACTATCCCCCAAACCCTCCTTGAGCGCTCTCCCTGTCAATCCATTCCCCTGTGGGTAAACACTTTTTTGATTTCTAATAGCATAGGTTTGTTTTGCCTGCTTTTGTACTGTATGTAAATGAAGTCATATAGTTTATATCTTTTGTGTCTGGTGCTTCTCCAATATTGTGTTTGTGAGACCCATCCACATTGTTAGATGTAGCTGAAGACTGTTGATTCTCCTTGCTTACAGGGCTTCATTTTATGAACATCGCACAATTCATATATTCTACTGTTGGCGAATATTGGAGTCTTGATTGGGGCCATTTAGAATAGAATAGTGCTTCTACGAAGATTCTAATATCTTTTGGTGAATACAAAAATATATATGTATCATCTTTAATAGTGATTTCCAGTTTTTCAAAATGATTTCAAGTTTATATTTCCCCAGCAGTATATGTGAGTTCTCATTATTCCACAGCCTCATACTGTTTTTGTTTTCAGATTAATTAATCATTCTGGTATAGTGGTATCACACTGTTTATTTTACATTTTCATGATAACTAGTGAAATTACCTTTTACGTTTGTATTGGCCATTTGAATTTGTGAAATGTTTGCTTAAATCCTTTGTTGGTTTTTCTATTAGATTGTCTTTTTCTTACTGATTTGTGGGAGTGGTTTATATATTCAAGTCCTTTTTTGGATATATGGATGGCAAATACTTCCTGCTACTCCACAGAATGCCTTTTCATTTTCTTTATGGTATACCTTTTGAAGAGCAGAAACTCTTACTCCTAATGTAGTCTGATTTTTGTGTATATATTTCAGTATATATTTTTGTGTATATATTTTGTGTATATATATATTACTGGTGTGATCTGTGACTAAGTTTCATTTTCTCCTTATCTAAAGGTGGAAAATAATGCCTAGTTCAAGTTATTGTGTGACTTAAATGAGACAATGTGGCAAAGTCCTTCATATATTAGGCCCCACGATGTGTAAGGCACTGCGGCAGACAGAGATAACATCCTACTAAAAGGTGCTGATGACTATTCTATAAGGTACAATATGACAGATGCTATAATAGACTCATAAACAAAGGCATGATCATGGGAGAGTGGCATTAGAATAAATAATGGAAGAAAAAAGATAAAGACTCCAGTTAGAAGGGAAACGACAGAAGGTAGGACTTAACAAGGCACATAAGAATTAAGATATGATTGAATTGTTTAATATGTACTTTTAATTTAGTAAGGTAAAAATAAGAATAAAGAATACAATTCC
Organism: Micronycteris hirsuta; assembly: GCA_004026765.1. Taxonomy (NCBI): domain Eukaryota; kingdom Metazoa; phylum Chordata; class Mammalia; order Chiroptera; family Phyllostomidae; genus Micronycteris; species Micronycteris hirsuta. Next base: position 26,704 of record PVJI01019917.1, read on the forward strand.
TTATTAGTAAGAGTGTAGTAAAACTGAAACTCTCAACCACTCAAAATTTTGCTTATGGCACTATTAATGGATTAGACCCTTCTGGAATATTGATAAATAAATCAAGAACCATAAAGCCCGGCTGGTGTAGCTCAGTGGATTGAGCGCGGGCTGGGAACCAGAGGGTCCCGGTTCGATTCCTAGTCGGGGCACATGCCTGGGTTGCAGGCCAGGTCCCCGATGAGGGCCATGTGAGAGGCAACCATACATTGCTCTTTCTCCTTCCCTTCTCTCTCTGAAAATAAATAAATAAAATCTTAAAAAAAAAAAAAAGAACCATAAAATGCATTTTCCCTTGTATCCAGTAACCTACTTTTGGAAATTTTTCTGAATAACAATGCAAAATGTAAAAAAAAAAAAAATATGCACAGAGTTCTTCATACCAGAATTGCTTACAGTGGCATAAGAGTGGAAGCAACCAGAATGTGCAGCCACAGGAGAAAATGGTTAAGTTGCTACGTCAAAGCTTCTCAGTGAACTCTCACAAAGCCATTTTAAAAAGTGGCTACATAGAGCAGCAGTGCCCCACCTTCTTGGAACCAGGGACTGGAAGACAATTTTTCCACAGACCAGGGTTGGGGCAGGGGGGTGGTTTCAGGATGATGCAAGCATATTATACAATTCACCATAATGCAGAATCAGTGGGAGCCAGCGATGTTTGTTTTTTAATCATTTTGGTTAGAGTTAGCATGTGGGCTTACTACCAAAAGTGTGACTGAGAGAAGTGTGCAGTGTGGGAAAGAGACACGTACAGAAGTGGTAAATAAAATAATGGGCAGGTCACGTGCAGACTAAAATAAGTGTCAGATTCTGACTTAAAGCCTAAAATATTGAGCCAGCTGTACAATTGAAGTACATCACTCACTTGCCACTATAAAGTCCGCCACCAGATGCAGCTTAATTGTCACTTGCCACTCACTGATAGGGTTTTGAAATGAGTCTGCAAGAAATTGATTTATTATGGTCTCTGTGCAGTCAAACCTCTCTGCTAATGATAATCTGTATTTGCAGCCGCTGCCCAGTGCTGGCATCACCGCCTCAGCTCCACCTCAGGTCATCAGGCATTAGATTCTCATAAGTCGTGCGCAACCTACATCCCTCACACGCACAGTTCACAGTAGGGTCTGCGCTCTTGTGGGAATCTAATGCCGCCACTGATCTGACAGGAGGCGGAGCTCAGGCAGTAATGTAAGTGATGGGAAATGGCTGTAAATACAGATGAAGCTTTGCTCATCTCCCGACACTTACCTCCTGCTATACAGCACAGTTCAGCACAGCAGGAGGTTGGGGTTGGGGACACTTAATGTCCCCTCAGAACATGGAAATGTGTGTGATTGTATGTATGACAATGTTTCTCAAAAACCATGTACCTGGGGCATGAGGGTGGGGACTGGAAGGGAGAACAGCTAACAACTGAATAATTTTTTGCAGTAATGCTTGAATCGAAATACCCGCTAAGCTAAAGCCAGTCCGCTTGAATAATTTTTTGGAAGGTAGTGAAGACACATTGAAAGAGAGTCTATTTTTAAAACTTTCTAAATGGTTTTTACCACATATGTATTATATGTCATGTACCTTCGTGTGCCCCCATAACAAACTTCCTCCACGTATCTGCTTCTATCATCTTATTAAAACATTATTATATTTATCCAAGCCCGCCTCTTCCTATTAGACAGTGAACCCCTTGAGTCTCGTTGTTTGTATTCCCAACTCCAGACACAGGCCCGAGACCTAAAAGGTTATGTACACTTGGGCTGCGGGTAGGTTTTATCGCGCACTAACAGTTGGTGCAGGCTATTTTTGCTAATGTTTTGCGCAAATGGCAACGTTCAGTAAAATTACGATAACTTTAGTTTTACATATTTTTTTCAATGAAACTTTTTGTGATTTACTATAAAATGTATACTGAATTATTTTTCTTAAATTTTAAGCAGACAAATACTGGAAAACTCACTGGAAATTGAAATAAAAGTAATAAAATATGTAAAAATTCCAATTTATTGAAAATATTTTGGAAAAAAGTACGTAAAATGTGTAAAAAAAGAATGAAGTTTTCTTTCTTAAACTTCATTGTAAAAAAAGAAGAATGAAGTTTTAGTAGTGTTTTTTGTTGTGTTAATCATATTTAAAAAAAGAAAGAATGAAGTTTTAGTAGTGCTTTTTTGTATGATAATCGTTAAAACATACATACATAATTCACCATTGTCTGTGTTAAAGAGACCCAAATTTTGTCCTTTGGAATTCATATATCTGCATGTTAGCATCCCTTTAGAGCAATAAAAAAGTATAAAAATAAATGTATTTATACGTTACCCTCATTCTAATGCTAGTCTATAAAACACGTATTTATAAGTGTCCTGCACTCCACCACCAGTCAACGTAAAACGTATAAATACGTTTCCTGAATACAATGTGTGTAATAATTGTTTGATTAATGCATGCACTAGTTAATAAATAGATAAATAAATAAATGGGATTTTCCAAATCTTAGCTATTCTTGCTATATATTATTACATACTTGGAAATTTTCCTAATGCTTTCAGACATTAGGAGAGAGTTTAAAATCTTTTACCTCTAACTCCATCTAACTCCAGAATTCCTAGAAGTCTTTGATAGCCAGAATCCAAGTGTCTGGCTCAGCCACTCAGCCAGCGTGGGGAAATGGAGCTCAGGGAAACTCTGCTTTGACTAAAGAATGGTGTTATACACCATTATTTCAGCCTGCATTTACCCCAGATTTCACAGACCAGTGTGTACACTCCACACTAACAAAAAATTAAAAGCCTCAGAAAGCTTTTAAAAAGAATACATGTAAACAAGGAACATGTTTGTCAGGACAATATTCACACCTATGGAAGCTCTTACATATTTAGTTTTCTTCTGGGTAAACAAAACATTTACAAATTGCCCAGGATATGCAAATGGCCCAGTAGGTTGTCAATTAGCGAGGGAAACAGAATAATTAGGAGGGTGATATTGGGTTTTTGTGCTGAATGAGAAAAAGTCAACACTCAAGAATTCAATAAACAGGCCTGTTGTGTTGTCTAACCATCCTCTGAACTGAGCAAAAACTTTCAAACAGAGAAAGGCCTTGAACAATTAGAAAATCTACTGAGATAAACTTCTTATACATGGTTTGTTGTGCTTGTGTTTTAAATAACACACACAACCCAAACACAAAATGACACCTGCTGAAAAAAAAGAAGGAAATCGAAAAGGAAGACTAGAAGGACCCTTAGAAAACACTGAAAGGTGCAAAGATAATATTCTTACAGGACTTTGTAGACTTGCAACGCGGTACGAAGATGATGTCCTGAGAGAGGAGG
>PVJI01019918.1:0-29998 GCA_004026765.1 Micronycteris hirsuta
TATCAGTTTTCCCCGTCTGTTGTGTCAGGATATTTGTTATAACCAGATACCATGTGCACTATGATGACCAAATAGTTTTAAAATTGATCAAACGTATTTTTAATGTTTTCATCATGAAAAATTTTAAAAATCATATACAAGTAGGAGAAATAGTATAATGAACCCTGTGTACTCAGAACCAAGCTTCATCAACCAGTAACTTATGGCTAATTCTGTTTCTTCCATACCCTTGTCCATTTCTATCCTCACATGCCTTCTTCCTCTATATTGTTTTGAAGTAAATTCCAGACATCATATTATTTGATCCATAAATAAAGGTATATCTCTCAAAGAAGAGGCGCCTTTAAAAATTCATAATTATAGCCCTGGCTCATGTGGCTCAGTTGGTTGGAATGTCATCTTATAAACCAAAGGGTGTTAGGTTCAATTCTGGGTGAGGGAACATACCTAGGTTGCAGGTTTTATGCTTCAGTTGGGGTGCATATGATAGGCAAACAATTGATATTTTTTTCTCACTCTCTCTTCCCCTCTAAGTGTGTTTTCAGGTGAGGATTAAAAAAATTTATAATCATAATAGCATTATCAACCTTAAAAATAAACAGTAATTTCATAATATTCAACACTATCAAGTGATTGATCAGTGTCCAAATACTCATAGTTTCTGCAGTCTGTTTAAACCTAAATCCAGAAAAGTCTATATGTTGTAGTTGGTGATATGCCTCATAAATTTCTTTATTCTATAGATTCCCACTTCCTTTCTTTTTCACTCACAATTTACTTCCTGCTAACACTTCATCATTTGTGCTATAGAGATTCCCTTAGCCTGAATTTTGCTAATTGCATTCCCAAGTAAAGATACTTTTCTGTCTTCTGTACTTATAATTACTCAGCTATCCCCCACTCCCCAGAAAGAATCGTTTCCAGGTGATGTTATGTACTTTCATCAGGTGGAACAATGAATTTTTATTAGTATCATTATTAATTCATGGATTTAATATTTTTGACATTTAAATCCATTTTAATCACCATCATTATCATTATGATCACCATCAAGGCTTGAATTGGCCCTTTTTGTAGCCACTTTTGAGTACTTTTTACATGACCTCAATTGCCCGTCATAGCTTCCTTGCCTTCTGGTGCGAAGCTATTCCATCTTCACATGTGTATTTGGAATCTAGAGGTGATCACTGCTGATTTGCTCATTGTTTCTATGCCTTTTTATTGAACATAGTGACAAAGATAAAACATTTCTTGAGTTTATATCGATATTTTTAAACTCAAATTTAGAACTAAAAGCTTTCATTCAACCTCATTGATGTTAAATGTCTATCTCTTTGTTAACATGCCATTTCCAATGAGACTAATGCAGTAACACATTTGTTTTTCCCACAATACATGTAGAACTGTCTCAGAAAAATAATAACTTTATCACCAACAATATGATTATTGGAAACAGCTGCAGATTTTTTGACCAGTTTTTTATCTTTAGGATATATATCCCTCTAAGTATACACAGTCAAATTACTGGTTGCAAAGTCTTTTGAAATAATATCCCTGTGTGTGATTATGTCACTTACTTGCTATACATTTAGGGTCATTTTACTTCATTTTGCTTTCAGTTTTTAGAAATTATCTTTTCCATTTAATTGAAAAAACTTCATAGTTAAAAATAATTATAAATTCACAGGGATTAACAAATACAGTATAGAGGGTTTGCATGTACCCATCACCCAGTTTTCTCCAGTGGTTTCATCTTACGTAATCACGGTACAATATTACAATCAAGAACATGACATTGGTAAATGTATGTGTATAGTTTTATCTTATTTTATCATGTGGGTAGATTTGTGTAACCACCACCACAATCAAAATATTCCATCCACAAAGGTCTCTCATACACTGTCCCCTTACATTTACACCTACCTCCTCCTTCCTCCATGCCCAATCCCTGACCATCAGTAATTTGTTTTCCATCTCTATACTTATTTATTTTGAAAAATGTTTTGTAAATGGGATTATACCTTATATGACCTTTTGGATTGGCATTTTAAAAGCAGAAATGTTCTTAAAATATACCCAAGTTATGAGTTTCAGTGGTTCCTTTTCACTGCTGAGTGCTAGTCCGCAGTTTGTTTAACCATTTATCTACTGAGTGACATTTTGGTTATTTTCCGTTTTTGGCCAGTATGAATAAAGCTGCTGTAAACAATTATGAAGAGGTTTTTATGTGGACATAAGTTTTTATTTCTCTGGGACAAATACCCAAGAGTGCAATTGCTAGGTTGCATGGTACGTCTAAGTTTAATTTGTTAAGAAATGGCAAAACTGTTTTTCACAGCGGCTGTATCATTTTATATTTGCTCCAGCAATGTGTAAGAGGTCCAGTTACATCCTCAGCAGCATCTGGTTGTCACTTGTTATTTAACTGTTCTGATAAGTGTGTAGTGATATTTCACTGTGGTGTTAATTTTCATTTCCTTAGTGTCTAGTGATGTTCCACATCTTTTAATGTGCTTATTTGCCAATTTGTGTATTATTTTTGGTGAGACATCTTTTTACATCTTTTGTCCATTTCTAATTGGACTGTGATTTAACTGTTGAGGTTTGAAGTTTCTAGATATGAGTCTTTTGTTATCTATTTGGTTTCCAAATATCTTTTCTCAGTACCTAGCTTGTTTTTTCTTTTCATAACGGGATCTTGCATAGGGCAAATTTTTTTTTATTTTAAGTCTAGTTTATCAAGTTTTTGTTTTAGGGATCATGCTTTTGGTGTTATGTCTAAAAATTCTTAACAAAATCCTAGGCCCTTGATATTTTCCTGTATATCTTCTAAAATTTTTATAGTTTTACATTTAAATTTGTGATCAATTTTGAGTTAATTTTTGTATAAAGTGGGAAGGGTTTATAGTTCTTTTTTTCCCCTTGTGGATGTCAACTCTAGCTCCATTTGTTAAAAAGACTATCCTTCCATTGAATTTCTTTTTCACCGTTGTCAAAAGTAAGTTCGTTTTACTTGTATGGCTTTATTTCTTGAGTTTTTATTCTGTTTCATTGATCTTTGTGTGTACCTCTCAGTAAACAACACTCTGTTTGATTGCTGTGACTACTCAAGTCTTGTAAAGTGATTCCTCCTACTTTTTCAATTTTCAGAATTTTTCTAACTATTCTAGTTCATTTATCTTTCCACACAAATATTAGAGTAATCTTGTCTACATCTCCATAAAAATATTGCTGGTATTTTGATAGGGATTATTTAAACCAGTATATCAATTTGGGGAGCATTGATATCTTTACTTTGTTGAGTCTTTCAATTAATAAACATGGTCTGTATTTCCATTTATTCAGATATGCTCTTTCATTAGTTTCAGCATAAAAGTCCTATACATGTTTTACTAAATTTTATTTTTCTTAAATTTTTGTAAATGTCATTGTGCTTTTAATTGTAGTTTCCATATAGTCATCACTAGTATATAGAAATACAGTTGTCTTCTGTATATTGATCTTGTGTCCTGAGAATTTGCTGAAATTACTTATTAGTTCCATGTGTGTGTGTGTGTGTGTGTGTGTGTGTGTATTTTTCAGATTCCTTGGGATTGTCTATGTAGACCATTATATCACCTGCTAATAACAGCAGTTTATTTCTTCTTTTCCAGCCTGTATACCTTTTATTTTCCTCCTTCTGGCTAGGAGTTTCACTATGTTGAATAACAGTGGTTGCAGTGGACATCTTTGCTTTGTTCCTTATCTTATGAAGCAAGCATTTATCCTTTTTGAGTCTAATTAGCTTATTCAATCTATTGGTTTATGTTTTTTGCCAAGTTAGAGGAAATTTCAACCATTAATTCTTTGAGGACTTTTCCAGTCCCCCCTTTTTTTCTTCTCCTTCTGACACTTCATGATAAAAATGAGATATGTGAGATATTTTGCATAGTTTCACTTTTCCCTGAAGCTCTGTTCGTATTGCTTTTTTTAAAAAAATAATTCTATATCCTCTGTTAAGATTGGTTAAATTTTAATGTTCTGTATTCCAGTTCACAGTTTCTTTCTTCTGTTATCTTCATTATTCTGTGAGTCTACCCATTTTTTACTTTAGTTATTTTAATTTTAATCTAGACATTTTTTAGTTCTAAAAATATACATTTTTATATCTTCTATTTCTTTGCTGAGACATCATTTTCTCAATTGTTTTAAGTGTTTGCATACTTGCATGTTAAAACATTTTTAAGATGGCTGCTTTAAAATTCTAATGTCAATGCCATCTTGTTGGCCTCTTTTGATTGTTTATTCTCTCATCAGTTTAAGAAATTGCTGGTTCTTGTTATGATGAGTGATATTTATTGGGACTTGGAAATGAAGACTGTTGTTTTAAGGTTTTGATCTTATTTAAATCTTGTGTTTTAGGAGGTCTCCTCTGCCCCTGCTCCATGATTAAGGGACTGTGGACTGCCTTGCTATAACCAAATGTGGATGGAAGTCCAGCTTTTCCATTCAGACTCTATTGGCATCTGAGCAAAAGGGCTCCTTGTTGTGGCTGGGTGTGGGTGGAAGTTCAAGCTTGCCACAAGACCTCTTTTGATAGTAGCATGTCTGAGAGGAAGAGAGAAATCTTGTTACTTCCCAACCTGAGATAGCTACTGATGCTGGTGACGAAGGAGTGTTTATAACTCCTGAGCAGTGATGTAAGTCATGACTCTCCACTGTGTCTCCTTTGAAACCACTTCAGCCTCATCAAGGGTGGAGAGGCTAGGAAACCTCACTACCATTGCTGTGTGTTGAAGTCCATGTTCTTTATGTGACAATAGGAAATAAGAAAAGGAGCATAGATGAAAGTCCCAGTTCCCAACTTGTCCTCTAATGGGGCACTTCATTCTGGGTCTGGGTCTTACTCAGAGACTCAGATATCTTACTCAGATACTTGCAGGAGGGGAGCAGGTGGGTTGTAGTATACTGACGTGTTTGGCTGGAGTAGAGTGGTTATTGTTTTAATGTTTTTTTCTTATTAGGCTTCCCTTTCCTGTCCCTCTGAATTTAGGGAATAGGTTTTTCTTGGGGATTTTTCCTTCCTCTGTGCCTGTTGGCATTTCTGAGTTGCTAGGTTCTCCTGTATTCAGTCTCAGAATTGAGGCAAAAAAAAAAAAAAAGAAAACTCACTACTATATTATTTATCAGATCTTGAGGTCTCTTGCTAGTCTGCCTTCTATCTTTTAGAGTCTTTGTATGTTTATTTTACATAAATGATCCAGAGATTTTAGTTGTAGTTAGGAGGAGGAGGAGGGAAAGGGCTCTTTACTCCATTGTCTTGGAAGCAGAATTTTCCAATTTTGTTTTATAATTACATGTGACTAATTTTTGCCTATTTCTTAGATCAGATCTTCAAAATAAATTATATTCAGTTACATTTAGCCTTTATCCTGAATTCTTCTACCCTCATGACTATTTACCCCTTAGGTAATATATTTTTAGTTTCTAGTTTATATTTCCATTTTTAATATAAGAAAATATGTATTTTCAAATATATATGTATATATTTATTGGGGTTTGAAAATATATTTATGTATATATGTATAATATGTTTTATACATATATTTTTTGGAAAATGATAACATACCACATGCTCTTTTCTTCACCCTGCTTTTTTCACTTAATGTACCCTGGGGTAACTTTATGGTAACAGAGATATTTCTCATTCCTTTATAGCTGTGCACTCCTTTGTGTGAGTGTGTGTTGTTTATTCCACTAATGTTCCACCAGTGAACTTGTGTTGGTTGCTGTCCTCTGCTAGTTTGACCCTTTCCAGACCTCAATAAATTGATTTAAATAGCAAGCAATATTATTATAATAAATAGAAAACAAATTATTCTTACTGTATATATAAAGTCAATATAAAAGGAAATAGAATGACAAGAGAATATTTAAATTAAATTCTCTCCTGTTACTATTAACTGTTTTACTTTCAATAATACCTTGATCTTTCTTTGTTAAAAAGAGAGATCAACAAGAGATTGTGTTAAAAATGAATGGTGACCTTTTTTTGGTGTGATAATGTGAATAAAAAGATAATTAAAAAGTACTTGATCTTGTAGTATATCATTCAATACTACTAATGCCTTGTCTTCATACCATCAACATCATATTGTGAGGGTGGGAGAAATGGGTGAAGTGGGTCAAAAGGTAAAAGGATAGAAATAGAGAGATATGACAACAAACCACCTGAATTCATACATAAACACTGAATGTAACTAGGAGTTTTTACATGCAGTATAAAGTGAAAGTTACCAAGCAGTTTGACTATACCAGCTCTAAAGTGTCAGAGCATGCATTAACAAGGAGCTTGAAAATATTATCAAGAAAATAATTCCATTCTGACAGGTTTTCAAAATAATACGTAAAAATCAATTCAAGTTCAATGTAAGTTACAGTATCTTAAACAGTAGTGTTTTTCAACTGGAATCTTCTTTTATAAACATTAGATTAAAAAACATTGGATTCAGAAACATTAGATTAAGACTTCTGGCCAAGATGGAGGTGTAGATCTATATACTGTGTCTCCTCCCAGAACCAAAAGAAGGACAGCAAATTTAAAAACAAAAAACAACCAGAACTGCCAGAAAATCAAACTGTATGCAGTCCAACAACCAAGGAGTAAAAGAAGAAATATTCATCCAGACTGGTAGGAGGTGTGAAGATGGGCAGCTGAGGTGCAGAGGACTTTTGGCAAGGCAGCAGTTGGAGGACTGGGGCAGGTGAGGTGGCAGCTGGCAGACTGGGCAGCCCTGCATTTGCATGCAGATAAACCAGGAGGAACAACTGGTGAGCAAGACAGACCACACAACCCTGGGTTCCAGTGTGGGGAAATAAAGCCTCAAAGCCTCTGGCAGTAAAAACCTGTGAGGGTTGAGGTGGTAGGAGAAACTCCCAGCCTCACAGGAAAGTTTGTTGGAGAAACCCACAGGGTCCTAGAATGCACACAAACCCATTCACCCAGGAATCAGCACCAGAAGGGCCCAAGTTGCTTGTGGGTAGAGGAAGAAGTGACTGAAAGCTGACCCGAGAGCTAAGCAAGTGACATTGTTCCCTCTTGGATCCCTTCCCCACATATAGTGCCACAAAGCAGCAACGTGAGTTGCCTGGCCTTAGAGAATACCTAAGGCTCCACCCCTTATAATGTAACAGCTGTGCCAAGACAAAGAAATATGGCCCAAATGAAAGAACGGATCAAAGCTCCAAAAATAGAACTAAGTGATGAAGAGATAGCCAACCTATCAGATGTACAGTTCAAAACACTGGTAATCAGGATGCTCACAGAATTGGTTGAATACTGCCACAAAATTGAGGAAAAAGTGAAGGCTATGAAAAGTGAAATAAAGGAAAATGTACAGGAAACCAACAGTGATGGGAAGGAAACAGGGACTCAAATCAAGGGTTTGGAGCAGAAGGAAGAAATAAACATTTAACCAGAACAGAATGAAGAAACAAGAATTTTAAAAAAATGAGGAAAGGCTTAGGAACCTCCAGGACAACTTTAAATATTCCAACATCCAAATCATAAGGGTGCCAGAAGGAGAAGAGGAAGAGCAAGAATTTGAACACTTATCTGAATACATAATGAAGGAAAACTTCCCCAATCTGGCAAAGGAAATAGACTTCCAGGAAGTCCAGGAGACACAGAGTTCCAAAGAAGTTAGACCCAAGGAAGCACACACCAAGATACATCATAATTACATTATCCAAGATGAAAGATAAGGAGAGAATCTTAAAAGCAGCAAGAGGAAAGGAGACAGTTACCTACAAAGGAGTTCCCACAAGACTATCAGCTGATTTCTCAAAAGAAACCTTGTAGGCAAGACGGGGCTGGAAAGAAGTCTTCAATGTCAAGAAAGGCAAGGACCTACATCCAAGATTACCCTATCCAGCAAAGCTACCACTTAGAATAAAAGGTAAAGTGCTTCCCAGATAAGGTCAAGTTAAAGGAGTTCATCATCATTAAGCCCTTATTATATGAAATGTTAAAAGGACTTACCTAAGAAAAAGAAGATAAAAAATATGAACAGTAAAATGAGAACAAACTCACAACTATCAACAACCGAACCTAAAAAGACAAAAACAAAAACAAACTAAGCAAACAACTAGAACAGGAACAGAATCAGAGAAATGGAGATCACATGGCAGTTATCAGCCGGGAATGGGAGGGAGGAGAATGAGAGAAAAGTTACAGAGAATAAGAAGCATAAATGGTGGGTACAAAATAGACATGGGGAGGTTAAGAAGAGTGTAGGGAACGGAGAAGCCAAAGAACTTATACGTACGGTCCATGGACACGAACTAAAGTGGTGGAATGCTGTTGGGAGGGAGGTGCAGGGTGGAGGGGAATAAAGAGAGGAAAATGGGACAGCTGTAATAGCATAATCAATAAAATATATATTAAAAAAGAAACATTAGATTAAGATGACATTAACATACTTCATCTTTTATTTCCTCTTCCCCAAAGGAGACAAAATGGCAAAATAATTCCTTTTTGCCACCGTCACACTTTTATTGTTCCCATTCGAAGTAGAAGACTCAAGTTATTGTCAAAAATGGTACATAGGAATTGGCTCACTAAACACAAAATCCAAATAAAAGGGAATTTAAAAAGCCAAACAAGGCTTTTAGACTCAAAGCCTGATTTCACACTAAACAGCTACACATGCACTCAACACATGCTATTTTAGCTTCCAGGATTTCATCTTTCATGCTCACAGATCATGGCATTAGTGTAATAAAATATGTGCAATAATAAAAATGGCTCCAAAAAACCATACTCATTTAACCTTTCACTATTGGATAGGTTTGGAGTATATGTCTGACCTAGCCCATGAATTAGTTTTAACCACATATGTAAAGATGAACTCTTTTCTTCCTGACCTTGGAATGTCAGTGAGAGAAGTGAGCCATAACTGTGAGCACTCTTGGACAATGAAATGGACATGGAACTGAACTGCGTTAAGTCAAATCAAGACTCCATTGTTCATAAAGTCCATGGAGATGATGATCATGCTGAAACTTTGGTTTGAAGTAAGTGACAAGCCTTACTAACAAAAATTATCTCAAAGAACAAAATGTCATATGTGAGGTGTGCTCTGTCAGGGCTCTAACTTTGCCTTTTTGATGTTCTCTTAGCCCTGCCCTCCTGTTTATTTGTTTCTCCTCAGATGGTCACAAAATCCTAGGCACCAGATCCACATAATGGCAAACTCCGTAAGAAAGAGAACTGTCTCTTCTGAGTCTCGTTTTTAAGAAACCTTACTTGAGTCCCCATCTATTTACTGAGAATTGAACCACGTGTTTATTAACCATGTCAACCACTGAATTGAGTTTACCATGTGTTTTAATAATCATCACTCACCCCTAGTAAGTGAGGATGTAGTCAGCTTCCCCTGAAGCATATTCCTTCAGGGAAAGAGATGGAGAATCTGGGTTCTGCTGTGAAGGGCATGAATGATGGAAAGTAGACTGCAATGTTTACTGTTATAGTAAAGGCAGTATAACATTTTCCCTTCCTTGCTCCCTCATCTCAGTAGACTGAGGACACAAATTAGTGCCCAGTGCCCCATTCATTTTAAAATAATACAATCAATGTCCAGAGAAATGGCAGTCATGTTCCTGATTAGGGGAAGAACGAAGACTTGAAGCAAGGTCTTCTGACCTCTGCCCAAAAGTAACCCAACCTACATGAAAAATAAAAATTATTCATCTTGGATTCTACTAGTGTCATGAGTTCCCCACATTGAAGGGTCCTCTTCTGCAGTGAAAAGAGGGTATAAAATGATAGGTCTTGTGTGTCCTTACTCTGTGCTTTGAACCTAATGTATTATCTCATATGATACTCCTACAAACAACTCTACAATGTAGGTACATATATGTTATTCTCCTTTCATTAATGAGGAATATAAGGTTTTATTGCTCTACATCCCATCACCTATGAGTGGGTTTTGGGTCTTGAACAGAGTCTGTGCTAATACCAAAATCCATCTTCATCACCACTATGTTGCATAGACTCTCTGTGACATACTTTGTGACCCCATTTACACTGCAGTGCGGAACAATGCAATGCAGTGCTGATTGAACTGATTGTAAGGATAAAAGACCTGGTGTGAATTCCAAGCTTACCAGTTACTATTTGTTCCCAGCTATGTTGGGTTTTGAGACTTGGTTTGCTCACCTGCAAAATTTGGATGCTACTCATTTGATATATAACCCAAGTTTGTTTTGAGAATTTCTACATGGTCTATCTAGAAGGTATCCAGTCATGTAACATGAAAAATAGAGGTCTTTATTGAGGAAGATATAAGATACAAGAAAATTGTACATAGGACAATGAAGCCTCAATCCCCTTCAAAGTAGGCACCTAGGGATCTCACACAGACCTTCCTGTTCAAAACACTCCACAAATTCCTCTGTTGGAATAACCAATAGCTGTCCCATCGTATTTTCCTAAATCTCATCAACGGTCTGAAATCTCTTCCCTTTCAACGTGATTTTAGTTTTAGGAAAAGTCAAAAGATGCAGGGCACCAAATCTGGGCTATAGGGGGACTGAGTCACCTAGATAATTTGATGTTTCACCAAAAAACCGCATGGGACATGACGCATGAGTTGTCACGGGTGTATTGTCATGATGAAGCTACCAGGTGCCCATAGCTGTGGCTGTTCTCATCATATTGCATCTCTCAACTGACAGAGAACATTGAAGTAGTACTCCTTATTACTTGTTTGGCCTGGAGTGGTGCTTTCTTGAAGGACAACACCTTCCCAATCAAAAAACACTGTTAACATGGTTTTGATCTTGCTGCAACTTTGCCTTATCTTCTTCGGGCATGGAGAACCAGGCATTAACTGGGACAAATGGATGATCATGGCTGTAGACTCATGATTCATCTCTGGTTATGACCTTCTTGAGGAAATCTGGTTCATTGGTAACAGTTTGAATCAAATGATTAATAACTGCAGCACTATGTTCTTTCTGCTCTGGAAACAGAAGCCATGGAAAGAATTTTCCCACAACATGTTTCATGCCGAATCCTGCATCAAAACCTTGAATACAGTAGTTTTTGGAATTCCCAGATCAGCTTCTAGGTCTCACATTGTCAGTTGCCTATGTTTGTTGATTGCAGCCTGTACATGCTCAACATTCTCAGGTGTTCTACTTGTTGCAGGCCTTCCAGAACATTGATCGCTGTCAACAGATTCTTGACCATCTTTGAAACGTTTGTGCCACTGTTTTATTTGCACTGAAGTCATTGTATCATCCTTGAAAGTCTTCTGAGCCATCCAAATAGTTTCTGTGGAGGCATGTTCAAGCTTAACACAAAATTTGGTGCAGACTCATTGCTCTACTTGCTCAGTCATTTTGAATGTGATGGCCACACAGTACACATGCTCATTCAATGGTGTCTATGGCTCCCACTGACTAGTACAGTGAAGTTGTCATTGTTTATGCATGTACATTCCAGTCCACTCACTCTGGCTGCCAGGTTACATCGATGTTGCACAAACTGTTCTCCTTATATTAACAATGGCTGACTTTTTCCCATGCAACTTTATTTTGCAGACATTCACTGTTTTCTCATTTAACTACTCAGACAGTATTCAGCATCTGCTACTGGCCAGATGCAGTACTATAGGCTGTGGAGGACACAATGATGAAGAGACAGATGCCCCACCTAACAGTAATTTCAGCATAGCAGTGACTAAAGAGTGTGAGCTCTGGAATAAGAAAGGCATGAATTAAATTTTTGGTTCTATCACTTCTGGTAAGTGAACTTGGGAAGGTTTCCTGATCTCACTAGCTTTCCTTTTCCTTTTTCATCTATAAAATGTAGATAATGACACTTAATCCTATAAGTGGTATGATATGAATCCTATTAGGTGAGGTAATGAATTTAGAGCCTAACCAATAATAATATAGTTTTGTAGAGAGCACATGATTTGTAAATAACAAAGTCTACTCAGGAAGCATGGATATTTATTAAACTGTCTTCTAAAGTTTTATATATTTTAGGTGATATATTTAAATAAATCATTATATGTACAATTGCCAAGTTGAGATTTATGATAATTATAACTGTATTAGAAATTCATAAATAAGCAAACCCAGAAAAATTAAGCATTGTGAAACTCAAGCGCTACAAACCCATCCAAAATTTAATTTCATGTTTCTGTAATAACCTGACTTCATGGGAAAAATTCTTAATTTGTTGAAGTCCAGAATAATTTGTAAATGTCCTCTTAAGAAGCAGACCTCTATAACATTCTTTTTCCTCACTTTCCTGATTTATTTGTTAAATTTCTTTTTTAAATAATATTTTATTTTTAGTTACAGTTGACATACAATATTGTATTAGTTTCAGGTATACAAATAAAGATTAGAAATTTATAAACTTACAAATTGATTACCCCAGTACATCTAGTACCCACCTGACACAATGCATAGTTATTACAATATTATTGACCGTATTCCCTATGCTGTACTTTGCATTGCTGTGACTATTTTGTAGCTATGAATTTGTATTCAATACCTTCCTCTTTTTCACCCACCTCTCCAACACTCCTTCCATCTGGTGATCATCAAAATATACTCTGTATCTATAAGTTTGTTTCTGTTGTGTTTATTCATATTTTTAGATTCCATATACAAATAAAATTATGTGGCATTTCTCTTTCTGACTTATTTTCCTCAGCACAATACCTTCTAGGTCAGTCTATGTTGTTGCAAATGGCAAGATTTCATTCTTGTTTATGGCTGAGTCACATTCCATTGTATATATGACCACTTTTTTATTCAATCATCTATTGATTGGTGTGGCAGTGCCTTCCACACACGTGTAAACAAGCATGTTCCGGAATTTACGTGTTTTGAGTGCAGCTCCACGTGATTCCCGTGTGGGCAAGTGTGGATCATGTCTGTGGAATAGGAATTCTCTAATAGGAATTTGGCAAAGATGTATCTTAAAAAATTCTGGCTTGCTGAGCCCTGCATATTATATTACCCTGGTCCTGTCTGCCATCGGACCTAAATTTACATCCTAATGCTCTGCTAATAAGTAAAACTATCCCTGTTCTGCTTAATCCCATGAATAATCAATCCAATGTAAATATGTCCTAAAGCCTCTAATAAAAACCCCGGCTAAGCGACCCACGAGGCCTTTTCCTGAGATGGAGGAATTGGTCCCGTGGCCCCGGACTCTCCTTTCCCCGCATGTCTTGGTATGAGATTCTTTCACGCATCGAGTTGCGGTCACCCACGGGTTTCGGCAGGGACGAAATCCCCACGACAGATGGACACTTAGATTGCTTCCTTATCTTGACTATTGTAAATAATGCTGAAATAAATATGTATTTATATGTCTCTTTCAATTACTGTTTTGTGTTTTTTTGGACAAATACCAAAAAGTACAATTGCTGGATCCTTCTTTGTTTCTTTAATAGCTTTTGTTTTAAGATCTATTTTGTCTGGTATAAGTATTGCTACCCCAGCTATTTTTCATTGTTTATTTCCATTTTCATGAAATACATTTTCTATCCATTTACTTTCTGTCTCTGTGTCTTTTGATCTGAAGCATAATGTAAGCTGCATACGTAAGGGTCTTCTTTTCTTATCCATTCAGTCACCCTGTGTCTTTTGATTGGAGCATTTGATCCATTTACATTTAAAGTAATTGTTGATAGACATGTAATTATTGCCATTTTAGTATTCATACTAAAGTATTCATACGTAGTATTTGATTTTTCCTCCTTTCTTCTTAAACAATACTCTTCAACACTTCTTGAAATGCTGGTTTGGTGGTGATAAACTTTAGCTTTTTTTTTTTTTATTGTTATTATTGTTTTTTAGTTACAGTCATCCTGCATTTTTCTCCATTGCTCTCCCCTGCCTCACCTCCCCTACTCCCACAGTCAATCCCTCCCATTGTCTGTGCCCATGAGTCCTCTATTCCTGTTCCTGGGCTTGCCCTTTCCCCTCTTTCCCCTGTTATCTGCCTCTCCCTCCCCTCTGGTCACTATCAGTTTGTTCTTTATTTCCAAGTCTTTGGTTCTGTTTTGCTCATTTGTTTGTTTTGTTGATTATGTTCTTCTTATAGGTGAGATCATATAGTATTTGTCTTTTATCACCTAGCTTATTTTCACATAGCATAATGCTCTCCAGTTCCATCCATGCTGTCATGAAGAGTAGGAGCCCCTTCTTTATTTCTGCTGTGTAGTATTCCATTGTGTAAATGTACCACAATCATTTTTGGATCCACTCATTTACTGATGGGCACTTAGGCTGTTTATACTACTTGGCTATTGTAAATAATGCTGCTGTGAACATTGATGTGCATAGGTTCTTTTGAATTGGTGATTCAGGATACTTAGGGTATAATCCCAGCAGTAGGATCCCTGAATCAAAGGCAGTTGCATCCTTAGTTTTTTGAGGCAATTCCATACTGTTTTCCACAGTGGCTTCACCAGTCTGCATTCCTACCAACAGTGTACTGTGTTTCCTTTTGTTTGTTGATTTATTAATGATGGCCATTATGACTGGTGTGAAGTAGTATCTCATTGTGGTTTTAATTTTCATCTCTCTAATGGCTAGTGATGTTGAGCATTTTTTCATATGTCTCTGGACCCTCTGTGTATCCTCCTTGGAGAAGTTTCTGTTCAGTTCTTTTGCCCATTTTTTAATTGGATTTTTTGTCTTCCTGGTGTGGAGTCATGTGAGTTCTTTATATGTTCTGGAGATAAAACCCTTGTCTAAGGTATCATTGGCAAATATGTTTTCCCATACGGTTGGTTCCATTAAGCTCTTTATCTGTCCTTTGATTCTAAATGATAGCTTTTCTGGGTAGAGTAAGCATGGTTGTAGGTTCTCACTTTTTATCACTTTGAATATTTTGTGCCAGTCATTACTGGACTGCAAAGTTTCTGTTGAGAAATCAGCTGACAGACATATGGGAGTTCTCTTATAGGTAACTAACAGTTTTTCTCTTGCTGTTTTCAAGATGCTCTCTTTGTCTTAACCTTTGGCATTTTAATTATGACGTGTCTTAGTGTAGGCCTCTTTGGGTTCATCTTGTTTGGAACTCTCTGCACTTTCTGGGTTTGTATGTTTATTTACTTCCAGGTTGGGGAAGTATTACATCATTATTAATTCCAATAGATTTTCAATTTTTCCCTTCTTCTGTACCGTTATGATGCAAATGTTGGTGTGTTGGATGTTTTTCCAGAGGTCCCTTAAACTACTCTCATTTTTCTTTTTTCTTACTGCTGTTCTGATTGGGTGTTTTCTGCTACTTTATTTCCCAAATCTATGAGTCAATCCTCTGCTTCATCTAATCTGTTGATTCCCTCTAATGTATTCTTCATTTCAGTTATTTTTGACTGGTTCTATTTTATATTTCCATGTTTATACCCCATATCTTTTTGTTGAAGTTCTCACTGAGATCATTGAGAAACCAGGTAACCAGTGTTTTGAACTCTGTATCTGGTAGATTGCTGTCTCCATTTTGTTTATTTCTTTTTCTGGAGTTTTATTCTGTTCTTTTGTTTGGGACATGTCATTTTGTTTCCTTATTTTGGCAGCTTCCCTGTGTCTGTTTCTATGTATTAGGTAAAACTGCTAATCCCTCAGTCTTGGTAGAGTGGCCTTATGTAACTAGGTATCCTATGGGGCCCAGTGGTACACTTTCTCTGGTCACCTGAACTGGTTGCTCTAGGTGTGTCCCTTGTGTGGGTGTATGCGCCCTGGTGTTGTAGTTTAACCTTGATTGTTGTTGGCCCATCACCGGGAGCAATTTACCCTTAGGCTAATTAGTCATAAGAACTGACTGTGACTACAGTGGAGGAGGTGTTGTACAGGGGCTGAACCTAAAGAGCAAGATTCAATTTAATGGGATTCTGTTGCTTGCTGAGCATAGCCTTTGACTATGTTGTTTGAAAAGATGTTTCACTGGTGCTCTTTTATGGTCTGAAGATGGCCACTGAGCCTGTTGGTCTTGGGGCCTCTTGAGAGCTGCAGGCTTAAGTCAGCTGCTGACTATGCCTTGCCTGGGGCCAGTTGGTAAGAGCTACAAAGTGATCTGCAGACAGTTGCCACTTGTGCTGGGCTTGGAGGTAACTGGGAGAGGCTAAGCTGTGAGCTTTGGCTGGCCGCCACTAGTGTCAGACTTGGGGCTGCTTAGCAAGAGGTATGGCTCACGTCATGTCTAAATGCTGCTGGTTTGGGGTTTGCAAACAAGTGTCTATGTGGTTTCTTCTGTATATTCTTAGTTTTAGGACTTTTCTGTTCAGCTATATTTCAGGTGGCTTTTTATGATGGCTGTTCTGTACTTTAGTTGTAATTTTTTTGTAGTCAAATAAACTGATTTATTTAATTAAAAATTCACTCAGTTGCACATTCACTTGAATTTTCCCTTTTTTGGGAGAGTTAACTAACATACTGTTCTATTTATTTTTTAACCTCATTTGAGGACACGCTTATTGACTTTTTTAGAAAGAGGGGAAGGGTGAGAGAGAGAGAAACATTGATGTGAGAGAGAAACATCGATTGGTTGCCTCTCATGCATCCCACAACCAGGAACCCAACCCTTCAACCTAGGTACATGCCCTAAGTGGAAATTGAACCCACGGGTTTTTGGTCTACAGGGTGATGGTCCAACTAACTGAGGTCACACTGGCCAAGGCCTGTTCTACTAATTTTAAGAAAAAAAATGCTTTTGTTGTTATGACTGTTAATGACATTAAATTTTTACTCTGGAGTCCCAGCTAATTATTTATGAATTATATTGAAGGATGATCCTCTGCTTGGAATGCTTTATAAGGTACAACTTTGTGATTTACCTGTAACTAGAGACTTATATAATCAGTATACTTTGTAGTTTTAATAAGTAATACAACTTGTACATTTAGTCTAACAAAATATATTGACATTAAACAATACTTTATCTGCCTCTAAATGGTATTATTACAGTAATTTTTCTTCTTTGTTGTTTTAAAATTCCAAAAAATAATTCTTAAATTGTATATTTCCTTTTAGTGAGATAATGAATGTCTACTATGGATTATTTTTTTTATTTTCCCTTTTAAAATTAAAAAAAATTATTGAATTTATTTGGGTTAAATTGGTTAATAAAATTATATGTTTCAGGTGTAGAATTCTATAATATATCACCTGTATATTGAATTGTGTGTTTATCACCCAAAGTCAAGTCTCCTTCCATCACCATTTGTCCCTCCTTCACCCTCTTGTACCTCTCCCCATAGCCCTTCCCCTCTGGTAATTGCCATACTGTTATTTGTGTATATGAGGGCATTTTTTCACTTTTTCCTTAATTCCTTCATCTTTTTCACCCAGCCTCCCAACACTCCACCACTCTAATAGCTGTTAGTCTGTTTCTGTGTCTAGTTAGCTTGTTTATTTTGTTCATTAGATTCTATATGTGAGTGAAATCATTTGGTACTTCTCTTTCTCTGACCGGCTTATTTCACTTAGCATAAAAATCTCCAAGTCCATCCATGCTGTCACAAAAGGTAAGATTGTGTCCCACTGTGTAAATGTGCCACAGCTTTTTTATCCACTCATCTACTGATGGGCTCTTGGGATGCTTCCACAGCTTGGCAATTATAAATAATGCTGCAATGAATATAGGGGTGCATATATTCTTTTGAATCAATATTTCAGGATTCTTTGTCTATATTACCAGAAATGGAATCACTGGGTCATAGGCAGTTCCATTTTTATTTTATTTTATTTATTTATTTTTTTAAAAGATTTTTATTTATTTCTTTTTAGAGAAAGGAGAAGGGAGGGAGAAAGAGCAATGTATGGTTGCCTCTCGCATGGCCCTCACTGGGGACCTGGACTGCAACCCAGGCATGTGCCCCGACTGGGAATCGAACTGGGACCCTTTGGTTCCCAGCCCATGCTCAATCCACTGAGCTACACCAGCTGGGCTAGGCAGTTCCATTTTTAATTTTTTAAGAAAACCACTATAATGTTTTCAACAGTGGCTGTACCAGTCTGTATTTGCACTAACAGTACATAGGTTTCCCTTTTCTCCACAACCTCTCCAACACTTGTCTGCTGATTTATTCATGATGGCTATCCTGATAGATATGAGGTGATATCTCATTGTAGTTTTAATATGCATTTCTCTGATGATTAGTGATGATGAGAATCTTTTCGTATATCTATTGGCCATCTATGTGCTCTTTTTGGAGAAAGCTTTATTCAGGACTTTTGTCTACTTTTAAATTGGATTGTTTGTTTTTTCAGTGTTTAGTTGTATAAGTTTTTTTTTATAAATTTTAAATATTAATTCCTTATCAGATGGATTATCATCAATAAATATGTTCTCCCACTCAGTGGGTTGTGTTTTCATTCTGTTCATGGTTTCTTTTGCTGTGCAAAACATTTTTAGCTTGATATAGTCCAATATATTTATATTTTTTCTTGCCTGAGGAGATATATTAAAAACAATATTGTTCTGAGAAATGTCTGAGATTTTACTGCCTATGTTATGTGAGCCACTGATTGAAATACACTTGTGTAAGTTCTCTTAACAGCATTCAATGTTGGCATGAGAAAGAAAACAATCAGCTCAGGCAGTTATAGTTAGGGCCAATTTCACCAATTTTCGTGAGCTTGATCTAGTGCTGTGAGACAGGGCAGAGAAGGATAAGAAGCAATTGCATGTTTCTAATTATAAAACTGCCACACAAGGGTGAGATTGAATCCAGTTTGGTGTGTCTGAAGTGTACTTTTCTGGGTGGGAAGAGGTAGAAACAAGGATAGAGAATGAAGGGTGATAGATGAGGTTAGAAAAATTGGCAGCAACTTATTGTCATGAAGGGAATTTGGGCTTTTTTCTTAGGACAAAGGGCAGCTATTAAATATATGTAAGGAGGAAAATAACATTAAATTTTCATTTCATCAGGATGTCTTTGAAAACCATGGGATATGGCAGACTAAGTGATAAAGCTCCATTTTAGAGCTTTAATATCACATTCTCTTAGCTACAGATTGATTTAATCACAACCACCTTAATTCCATCTAGGATCAGACATTGTGACATGACTCTCTCCAAGGTCTTCTCTTTTTTGGTTTGCTTTGGAGACCTTGTTCCATTAGTCATCTCAGAGAAGCATTTAGAACTCAGTGTTCCCGTTTTCTATTCACTGTTAAAAATAGAAAATATTTTAAGTACAGAAATCTATAGAAAAGTGATATAAGCATTTATGTACCCATCACACAGACTTAAAAAAGTAACATTTAGCTGTATTTGATTCATATTTTTTGAAATAAAAAATTTATTAGGTACAGTGAAAATATCCCTTTCCTACCCCATCCCTCTCCCTCTCCGCAGATATTTGCTGTCTTTAAGTCAATATGTATTCTTTATGTGTATGTTTTATACTTTTCTACATAAGTACATGGACATAAAATTATGTCATCTTTTTACTAAAACTTGTTTAGGTCAACTGCCTATTCCAATGAAGAGATTCTCCCAGTTCTTGTTCTGTTGGATTTAGTTGTAATTGAATGATCTCTATTTAAAATGATCTATTATCATAGTAATTTTATTGATATTAAAACTGCAGATTATCCTCTTAATTAAAAACATTCTTTGCTTTCCTTTCAGCCCATTAAATATTAGATTCCATGAGATTGTTTTCAGTCAGTATCCTAAACAGCTACATTACCACACAGTCCCAGTCCTTTCTAAATTACTTGCTACTGACATTCTAGTTTATTTTCTTCATCTTGTTCTACATACCTTTTTTACCAATATCATCCCTTTTTTGTATACTTATAAAATATCTTTATTTTAAACTTCTTTTCCTATGAAAACCTTCAGTGCTCACACACAAGTAACATTTAACCCTCCTATGCCTTTGAGAAACAAGAGAATAGTAGTAATCTATATATTTTTGACTTAATTCAGAATTCTTCACATTTCTTACAACTAGTTACAGAAGGTTCCAAAAAAAAGGTAGAAAGACAGATTCATGATTAAATGAGAAAACATAAAGTTCATAGTATAGCACCTATAATGTAGCAAGTGACAAATACTATAGATGGCAATGGTTCCACTCTTGGCTCAATATTCTTTTACTTCCACAATATGTCCAGAAAATTCCAGTTATTCTCATTGTTTGGAATTGTTTCTCATAAGTGAATGATTTCAAATCAGCCGCTTTTCCCAGGCTTCATATCTCATATGTATTCTGACCACTAGATATCTCTTCTGGGCCATGAAAAAAAATCCTCAAATAAATATGTCTGCAACTCATTTAAACCAGCTTTTCTGCATTCTGTCCCTCAGTTGAATAGTTTCATCCTCTATCTAGACAAGCCAACTAACAGCAAAAATAATAGATTTGATGCCTTTTCATAACATTAATTAATGACTGATTAATGGAGTGCTATCTATTTCTTCTCTTAAATATATCTCAAAATATTTTGCTTTACTATTCTGCTTACCAGGGTTTCTTATTTTGCATACCATCAGAGTCCATAATTAAAAACAAAAGTTAGGTTGTCACTGTTGTATTTAAAATTCTTCTGTGTGGAGTCTTGTCTCTCATGCATCGTGTATAAGAATCTATATGATCTGATGACAGCTTCATATCTGTCATCTGATATTAAATATTTATTGCTTCACAAATACAGATAATGCTTTCGTTCCAGAAATCTACCATACTGATATTTTTTCTCTCTGTCTCTCCTTACTCCCTTTCTACCAAAAATGGGTTCCTCACTTCCTATTACCTGCATTACTAACTCTTAATCTAATAGTCTCTCCAGACTTAGCTCAAGTGTGGACCTTTCCTAGACATGGTCACAGATAAGGACAAGTATTTACAAAGAAATAAACAGTGATGACTTTAGATAGAATGAAGAGAAAGCTTCTTTGAGAACTGGACACTGGAGCTGAGATTTGAACAATACAGGAGAGAGTCAGGGGAATAGTAGTCCAGGCAGAAGAAAATCAAGTGCAAAAGAAAAAGGCCCTGAAGTGAGAATAAATTTGATCTTTTGAAGAATAAGAAGGAAAACATGGCTGCAAAAGGTTGGGCAAAGGAGAGAGTAGTGGGAGATGAGCTCCGGGGACCAGACTACAGTGCTTTAAAGGTCAAGTAAAGGAGATTGGATTTTGTTTTGAGTATGAAGGGATATCACTGTAGAGTTTTTAAAACAGCTTTCTTGAGGTGTAGTTGACATACAATAATCTGCACATATTTAAAGTTTATAATTTTATATATTTTAACATAGGTATATACCTATTATACCATCACTACAACCCACAATCAAGATAGTGAACATATATATCACCACCTCTGTGATTTTTTTCCTTCATCTGATTAGCTCAGGCCCATCCAGGATAATCTCCCTTTTGGTTAATTTAGTCAACTGATTAGTGATTATCTGCAAAATCCCTTCACCTTTGCTGTACTCTATTTGTTAGAAGAAATTTGAGGGCCTACCCATAGTCAGGGGACAGAATAATACCAGAGTATGGCTTATTAGGAGTCATTTTAGAATTCTGTCTACTGCAACAGGTCTTTCACATTTTGTCATATTTATCATGAAGTAGTTCATTTTTGATGCTATTATAAATGGCACTTAAATAAAAACTTAATTTTCAATTGTCTGTTAGCATATAGACACACAATTTATTTTTGGATATTGCTCCTGTATTCTGTAAACTCACTAAACTTTATTGGTTAAGCCCCAGTACTTTCATATATAAAATGATACCAATAGTACTAACTTTTTAGGGTCATTCAGAGAATTTAATGTAAAAGAGGCTTTTTTACTTTTAATTTTTATTCTCTCTCTCCTTCTTTTAAATCACTGTACTCTTTTGAAATAACAAGACCTCAGTTCCAGAAATCTCAGGTCAAGTCTTGGACATTTCAGATAAATGTTTCTGTTGTACAGGGTTCAGCACAAGTAACACCCCTTTTTTATTACAAACTCATAAGCATGTAATTCTGTAACATAACAATATCACACTCAAACACCCCATATAACATTTTAGATGAAATGTTCAAATTAAAACTATAAATTATTACAACCATATCATTACCCTACCAACCACACTCAAGCAGGCATTATTTCTGCTGGACCCTATATATATCGAAATGAAGGTCAGGACAAGCACTCTGAAACCAGGTGGATCTGGTTGTCTATAGAAATAGATCCCAGCCTACAGCTTGGTTGAGACTACAAGTGATTTTGAGAGTCTCAGAGAATGAGGAGGCAGGTAGTGTTGCCCCTGAGACCTTTTAG
Source organism: Micronycteris hirsuta (assembly GCA_004026765.1). NCBI lineage: Eukaryota > Metazoa > Chordata > Mammalia > Chiroptera > Phyllostomidae > Micronycteris > Micronycteris hirsuta. The sequence goes on from PVJI01019918.1 coordinate 22,312, forward strand.
TATGGTTGACATAAAATGTGGTTATTAAATTTCAAAAAATCTTAAAATTGCCTCAGTAAATGAGATGTCCTACGAGGGTGTGGTTTTCCAAATTTTGAAAGGCAGTTTAAGTCAGATGATGAGATAACCCTCACAAATATGATGTTAGTCCTTTGTGCTGTTGGATCATCTGGCTCTAGAAATACAAATGGTGATGGTGATCAGTGGCATAATATCACAAGAGGCTGCAAAGTGTTTTGATTAAGACTATTTTCAGTAGTACTACAAAACTTATTGCTGTTAAAAATAAAGAATGCAAAGTTACTGCATTCTGGCTGAAATTGCATCTGGGCGGGACTCCATATGTCTCTAGCTACTGCTGATGAATGATTCAGAAGACAGTTGCACTTGAAAGAGAACGAAGAAGTAAAGCAATGATGCATTATTTTAGGAGAGGCAAATAATTGTGATCTGAAAAGAATCCATGAGACTTAAATAGGTTTTTCTCCCAAATCCCAGTATTGCTTGCAAAATATCTGATAATAAATGCTCTTTTTATTGCTTCTAAGAGTTACCCTTGCAATATAAACATGGCAGAATTGGTTCTGTCATCTTTTTTTTTTTCTATACCTTTGACACCTGAAGTTACAGGGTTATAGACCAAATTGAAAACAAAGTAATCTTGTGATTACTTTACCCTTACATAAGAACAAGCCAATTTCTGAAGTGAAACATTTGTTTTTATTTTATCCTGGTACAAATAAAGCTTTCCATCAATTAAACGATGCTCTTGAATTATGTATTAACCCTCAAAATGTCTTGGGATGTGCTTTTAAGTGAATTAGAACACTAGCCACCACAGTAGTAACACCTCAATCATAGCCACTTCACACATTTCTCACATGAAGCTCAGTGGGAACAGGGAGGGATGATGCTCCTGGAAACCATGGTCCAGGAACTCAGGGTGGTAGAGTCTTTGCCATCTTGGATATATGATTCTTTTGTGTAACCTAGTACAGAGGGAAGAGAGAGACTTAAGGACTGGGAAGCTAATTTGGACCAAACCTGGAGTACATCTTGACTGTATTTCACAGGCCTGAACTCAGTCCTTTGGCACATGGATGCCAGGATTCCTAGGAAGTACAGTCACTGGGCAGAGGGACTGTGTCCCAGAGTTTGAGATAAAGGAGGTGGTTAGGGGTGTGGGCACAGGATTGATCCTTTTGCATATCAAAGGTGTTTTCCCCAGTTTAAGTCTTTACTATTTCTAGGAATTGGCTAAACCTGGGAGGCTGTCTCTCCAGGGTCAGGAAGACACCAGATGTTAGAACTTCATGAATACAAAAAATAAAAAAATAATAATTCATACAAAACTCTATACTGAGTCTCAGTACATTCAATCCATTGGCTTAGATATGATAATGTAGAAAGCAACCAGATAGCATATTAAAATTACTTATAATGCATTACTTGACAAACAAAAGATTATCTAATATAGAACTCTCTAATCTATCTGAACTAGACCTTCCTACTGATATACACATATCTCTTGCATGAATGATGTGTGTGCACACCCACCACCCTCCCACACATATACACTTCTATAGCAGTGACACTGTAGGCCAGCTGCTATGGAAGTTCTTAACCTCTAGGCAAGCATATGCTCAATGTGCCATGAGTCACCCTGTGCATGTGCACACTTCTTTCCTTGTGGCTGTTGATACTGTCACTGCGCAGCATATCCAGGGCAAGAGTGCTTGACCGAGGGCAGGCCAGAGCCTGTAGCAGAGAGTTGACCTTTAGCATGAGGAGAGCTCTGGTACCTGCAGAGAAAGAGTGTTACTAAAGTATAGAAGCTCAGGGTTTTTATATCAAATGAATCCTAATCTGTTGACCCCTGATATGGCTTGTTTTAGAGATGCTATCCCTGCTTACATGTGAGTGATGGCAACCCATCACATGGATCCCGATGAGATGAGGCAGCCCTCCTTGGGATATGACTTTTGTGTACTAGCATGATAAAGTACTGCACCAGCCCTGTGAATTAGAGACAGAGCTCATATGCACGTGCACTCTCTAGCAGCTTTGTGTTTCCAGTTGAAGAGGTCTCTGCTTGGAGAACACTCTGGTCTGCCGCCTGGTACCTTTTTCCCTCTTCCTTGGTGAAGGGGTGAGTCACCTGATTGGCAGCTACCATTCACCTTGACTGGATGGAGCTCACGATCTATTAAAACAGGAAAGCACCAGGGATTCATGTCCCTCTCTCTTCCTTCAATCCTGACTGAGCACATCTGCTTTATACCCCCTCAGTTGGGATGGGGTATGAGCAGGCCCTTCAACACACATGTAGAAGCACATCCTGGAAATTAATTATCAATAATAAAAATAACATCATGATCTTCATCTAGTGGATCCCTAGTTGCCTCAGTTCTCAACTGATTATGACCTGAAGCAGAAAAAACAGAAATGCTATTTATTCATTCCCTATATTCCAGCATGGTCTCAAGTCTTTTTCCCCACCATGTGGAAGGTTACAAAGGCTCTTAAGAGAGTTCAGAGGCCTAGGTCTCATCCCCTGTTTGCTGATTCCCCATGGTGTGACCCCAGGCAGTACACTTGACTCTGTTTCCCCATCTGATGAGTAGATGAATTTGCCTAAAATGACTTCTGATAATGTATGATTTCTACCTCTGCCTCTTATTCAGCTTCCTCCTTGAGAACCTACTTTGTCCCAACAATGAGCTCCATGCAGGACCTCCTGAGCAGGGCACATTATATATAAAGCTCAGGGGTTTGGGTTTGCATTCCGACCGTGACACTGGATGCTGGCAATGACTATTAACTCAAGACTTGGGAATGGGTTTCAGAAGGCCTGATAGCACCCTGAAATTGTAACATCCATGGACACTTGGGGTGTGTATGAGAATATTTCCACAGTTTCTCAAAGGTTCTCCAACATCTCACTGGGTAGGAACTGCTGCTGTGGTGGAAGTCACCCAAGGAGCATGATGTGAGCAGGGACACATGGTCTCAGTCAGAAAGGCCTTGCAAGGTCAGCTTAGAAAATTATTGGTATACATATGGAGACTAGCCATGTCTCTGCATTCCCCTTCTGTTGGTCCAGAACCAAATGCAACACTGCAAAACTGAATGAACTTCAGCACAATCTTATAGTGAGACTCAGCTGTTCTCCATTTCTCTGCCTGTTTAAGTGAAACATATTAATCTTCATGAATAAAGAGAAAATTCACTAATTAAATAGTGATATTTAGGACCAAGGTCCTAAAATGGTTAACTTTAATATCAAAATAATTCATGTCTTCACGTGGATTAAAAAAAACTTTAGAGTGTTCTTGTGTGCACTTCTCTGTGAATCAAATGAACCAGGTAGTTCTCTATATAATTTCGTACTGTGTGCAAATACTATAATCTTTTATAGTCTCTGGCCAATTTTCTTTTGAATCAATGATGCTAAAAACTATTATTTTTGTAGAGTGGTGCCCAGACAGTTCAAAGCTTTCAGAAAATGTTTTCTGCTATTTTCAGACTTTAGAAATAGAAAGTATATGTGTACCTCTGTCTTATTTCTCTTGCTTTTGCTTTTAATATTGGTCTCAGTAGAATGACTTCATATGAGACATTATTCAAAGCTTTTGAATTTATCAACTATGTGACTGTGAGAAATATGTTACTCTACTTTCTAATTATCTGGGCTTTCATCTTCATATCCACCCAATTAACTTGGATCCTATTATTTCAGAAGAATCAATGATGTCAAGAAAAAAAGAAGTTGTTTATATTCAAATAAGATATTTTACCAGCTAAGGTGTATGTTCAGACAAGGTGTGTGACAGGTAACCTCCGTGTTACTGAATTGCAGAAACACCTCCCAGTCTGCAGAGAGTGGGACTCCAAGAGAGTAGGCCCCGCCCACAGAGAGCAAGGAGCCCCAGCAGGCTCCATCCCCTAGAAAGGCAGCAGCTCCCCTGCAGAAACACCTCCCACCTGCAGAACGGGGTTGGGGGGGAAGGCAAGGACAGGCAACCTCCATGTTTGTGACTCAGTATTTTGTAAGCTCCCATGTTTTGTCTCTGTACTTTGCAACTTGCGTATTTAGCCCCTGTGCCTTGTCCCTGATTGTAGAACTTGTGTTTAGCTTGAATCATGTAACATTCTGTGCTTTGTTTTTAACAAATAAGAGCTAGATTTAACTTCCGCTCAAGCTTCTGTAACCCTTGCTTGCCAGGTAGGCAGTAAGTCTTGCCACGTAGGCAGGGCGTAAGTCTTGTCACGTAGGCAAGAAACCCAGGGCTATTTAAACCCCGGGAGTTCAGAGATCGGGGCTCGGAATTTGGAGACCCTCTCCTCCAAGCCCACGTGCCGCGCGTAATAAAGAGTCATGCTCAACCATCTCTCCCGCGTTGTGAGTTATGTTTCTGCAACATTTTGGTTCCCTGACCGGGAAACAACTCACGCGAGCAGGCATCTTGCCTCCGATGAAGACGGCTGGGGGATCGGTGGGGGAGACCCTGTCGCCAGGGAAGAAGCATGTGCCCTGGTTATTTCGGGCTTCCCAGGGCGGGGGCTCCCGCATCGCGTCCTCAGCTGCTCTAAGACCTGGACGGAAGCGGGGAGAGACTGACCACGAACTGTTGGAGGCGCCAGATCGGTAAGTGCCCTGGGGACCAGACTGGAGACCAGAAAGAGGCTGATCACCTCTGGACCAGAAACTGGGTGTCTGGGCTAAACTCAGACTGTCAGAACCTCTATCTCGAGGGAGGACCTGTATAAACTCTGTGTGGCTGTGACTGTGGGTGTGAATATGTCTGTGGCTCCACGAGCTGAAATAGGCTCACGGAATTTGATTGGGCGTGTGAAAGATTCCCCTTCCCTCTGTCTGCGCCATAAGAGAGGGAGCATGGGAGTCTCCTGGAGACTGCACCATTGCCAAGAAACTTCAAGGTGATTGTTTAAAACATTCAGTGTGAAAGCTGTGTAATTAAGAATCTGTTTGGACAGCATGTTGTAGGAGTGCAGGACCAAGTTAAATAAGCCTCCTACTCAAAAGCTTCAGTCTCCTACTAAAATCAGCAGCGGGGCTGGAGTCTACAGGGAAAAAAATGAAAGCAGCAAATAACTGGGGGTGGGGGAAGCCCGCTCCTGTGGGCCGGGCTCTGGGCTGTGATGCCTGTGGGCACGCCCTGCTGACGAGTGCAGCTGCCAGGCAGCCGCTCTGGGCTGGACGTGGCCCCAAGGGGCCATGCGCCGGGGCAGCAGGCGGAGGCGTGGCCCGGATGGAAAACACCAGGCCCAGCTGCACCGGGGAGAGGAGTGTACTTCTGAGCAGGACCTGGGAGGATGCTGGGCTCTCCGAGCATGGCCAGCTGCCCTTTCTGTGTGGGCACTGCACCAGTCAGGTTCTCTGTGCAACTGGTTCTGATAGGGAGGGCTCTGGTTCTGAAGGTAATGAACTGGGGTCCAAGGGTGACCATCTGATTTCTAGGGTGTTTTCAAGGTCTAAACTCCAGAAAGCTGCAGTATGTCCCTGTGAATGTAGGGACTTTTAGTAGAAGGTGCTTGTAGTGCTAGGGACTTTTAGCTGCCACATACTGAGTTTAAGTGTAGTCCTTCCCAATGTGGGAAAGGAACAGGGATTAAAAGTGAATTATGGTTAAATCTGGATGGGTAAAACCTGGAGGAAAGGAAACCTCAACCACTTGTTTTCTGGTTTTATGGGAATGTGGTTTCAATCTGCTTTGGTTTCTGATCAGAAATCCTCTGCACTTGCAAACCAAGTAAGGACACCTGAAGACCTGTGTAGGTCCTGTCTGAAGGAGCATGTCTCTGTGGAGCACCAGTGAATGCACTGGTGCAAGAGAATACCTCTACCCATGTACTGTTCTTATAGAAATCTGTCTCTGTTTTGGATTTTGCTCTGTATCTGCTCTGAAAAAAAAATTGAGGATACCAGAAAAGGTTGAAACTTCATACTCCGTAGGAAAGTAAACAAGAAAAAGTGTCAGATATATAAATGAAGAAGGTTTGTGAATGTTAAAGAAGGTTTGTGAATGTTGAAGAAGGTTTTTGAATGTTGCAAAAGGTCTGTGGATGTTAAAGAAGGTCTGTGGATGTTGCAAAAGATTTGTGGGAAGAGAAATGTAAGAGTTTTAGAAAGAAATTATGTGATATTAGTAATAGAAGGAATAAGGCATGGAAATGCATTCAAGGAATATGGCATAGAGATGCATTGAAGGAATAAGGCATGGAGATGCATTCAAGGTAAAAGGCATGGAAAATGCAATCTTGGTGGATATCAGAAGAAGAAGGATTTTCCTCCACACTGTATTTTTTCTCCCTACCTGATCCCTCCAGAATTTGGCATTCTGAAGAAGTAAATGAAGACATAAGATTTCTTTGCATAAATTCATTAAGACCAGTCATCCATGGTGGTTCTATTAACCAAGACTTTGACTGGAATGTCACTCCTGAAGGAAGCATGTCTGGGTTCTGGTCGTCACCAGAAAGCCCTGAGGAACTGGGATTGACTTGCGAAGCTAGCGAAAGCCCACGAGAAAAAGCCTGGTACTTTGGTTTATTGTGCAATTCCTGGTGGTCTTTCCAGGGAAGGAACGAAGGTTGCTTTCCTGAAAGATGGCTGAAAGTAGGCACAATAGAAGCTTCAAGGATTTGAGTGAAGCATCTGGTACAAGTGAAGCCAGGTGGCAGGTGTGGCTCTGCTTCTGTGCCCTGAGAGGCGGACTGAGAAGTCAATCTAGAGGTTCCCTGTGCCAGTTCCAGCAAAGCAGATTTATAGATCATGGGTGATCCAGGCTGCTCTTGATGTGTTTATGCAAACAAACAGGCAAGATTAAGCTGGACTCAAAGTAGTCCCTTTAAGAACAATAAGGGTGATCTTAAGGAGAAAAATTGTGGTTCAAGGAAAATCACAATGCTTAGTATTAGACATTGGGATGTCTCAGCTAACTGTCTTGAAAGTTTGTTTCTCATTTGAAAGTTGAAACTGGGTTTGTAATATCACCAAAGATTCAATTTACAGGCATGAAGGACCTGTCAAATTGCCACTGTTAAATGTCATTGCAGCAAGGACCTTGCAACTGAATGTCTTCCCAGAAGACAGTCTCACGGGCACCAAGACTAGTTTAAGAATTGTTGTGTAAATTAACCTGTGTGTTCTTCTGTTTTCATAGGGCACATGCCTATGACCTCATTACCTGAGTGAGTAGGTACAATATAGGCCTCACCAAAGGAGCCCATCTTCATCATCAGACTCAATGGTCTGAGACTCAACGGTTTGACTGAACTAAGTAGTTGGATTAGTGAAGGGTTCGGGTGGTCTATAGGCTTTACTTTAGAGCTGATTTTCCCTTTTCTGTCCTAATAGCTTGGACAGAAAGGGACCAGAAATCTGAAAGGAAGGATATATTCCCCTCTGCCTGAGTTAAGTATAGTAGGCCACAGGGTTTTGAATACATGTAGCATGCTTTGTACACCTTCCTCCAGATAAGCCATTCTTTACCTGAGTCCCTGCCTTTGTCATTTAGTAGTAGTTATGAGTTAATTGTGCTTCCAACTGTCTTGCCAAATCCATCATCTCCAGAATACGACAAGGATGTCAGCTGTCCAGTAATACCAGCCTTTAGACACCAAACCTGCAACTTCCTGGTGACAGCTGCCTGACCTAGATTCT
>PVJI01019919.1:0-30034 GCA_004026765.1 Micronycteris hirsuta
ACCCTCCCCCCACCCCACCCCAGGCAAACCCACCTCCCTCCCTTGCTTCCCCCCTCCCCCTTGGTTTTGTCCATGTGTCCTTTATAGCAGTTCCTGAATATCCTTGTCCCCCTTCTCCCCTTACCCCTCCCCTCTGGTTACTGCCAGAATGTTCTAAACTTCAATGTCTCTGGTTCTAATTTGTTTCTCTTGTTGTATTTTGCTTGCTTACCTCACAAGTGTCTTGGCTGTGGCTGATCTGAATTCCCCGGTAGCTGATCTGGCCTCGGTGCCTTCTCTCATGAGTCCTCATACAAAACCTTTTAACATTTCATATAGTAGAGGCTGCATGATGATGTACTCCTTGAACTTGACCTTATCTGAGAAGCACTTTATCTGCCCTTTCATTCTAAATTAAAGTTTTGCTGGATAGATTTTTCTTGGTTGTAGGCCCTTGCTTTTCATGATTTGAAATATCTTTCTTGCTTGGAAGGTCTCCTTTGAGAAATCCGCTGACAGTCTTATGGGGATTCCTTTGTAGGTAACTGTCTCCTTTTCTCTTGCTGCTTGCAAGATTTTCTTCTTATTCTTAATCTTGAGTAATGTAATTATGATGTGTATGATGCCTTGGTGTGTTCCTCTTTGGGTCCCGCTTCTTTGGGGTTCTCTGAGCTTCTTGGATTTCTAGGAAGCCTATTTCCTTTGCCATATCTGGGAAGTTCTCCTTCATTATCTGTTCAAAAATACGTTCAATTTCTTGGTGTTCCTCTTGTCCTTCTGGCAGCCCTATAATCCAGATGTTGGGTTGTTTACAAATGTCTCTGAGGTTCCTGAGTCCCTCCTCATTTTTTTGAATTCTTGTTTCTTCCTTCTGGTCCACCCCATTGGTTTGAGTCCCAGCTTCCTTTTTTTCCCTATTGGTTCCCTGTAAGTCTTCCTCCATTATCTTTATTGTATTCTTCATTTGTTCAATTATTTGTGTCCACCTTTCTTCCAGTTTTGTTAGCATTTTGATTACCAGCGTTTTAAACTGAGCATCTGATAGGTTGACTATGTCGTCATCCGTTAGTTGTAATTTGTTCTGATCTTTCATTTTGGCCATTTTCATTCTTTTTATCTCGGTGCACTTGTTGGATCGCCGGTACCAGCAACCTGGGTCACTTTTTTGTGACATTTCCTCTGGGGGCGGGGCCTGGGAGGAAGCAATGGCGACTGCCGATCACCGCCGGCTCCCATCACCCCTCCGCTCCCCAGTTCCCTTCTGCCTTTTCCGCCGGTCTTGGCCCTGCTGGCTCCCTCTGGCCTGTCCGGGAACGCCGCTGGCTTGCGGGATTCACCCGTTGTTGGGGGTCGCGCCCTGTTCAGGCGCTAGCAGCTTGAGTTCCTCCATGCAAACTGCCTCTCACTCTGCTCCTCTGCTTGGTTCTACCCCGCTTACTGGCCTGGATGTTCGTCCTCTCCACCCTCCTGGGTGTCAGACTTCCCTTCAGTTCATTTCTGTCCGTTCTGGTTGTTTAATTTTTCGCTACTGCGTTCTTTGTTTAGACACTCTGGATGTGCGGGTGGCGAGTGCGTCCACCTATGCCGCCATCTTGGCGGAAGTCCCCCGGCTGGGCTTTGATTACTGACTGTTCATTCAACAATCAAAGGTTCCCCCTCTGGCTGGCTGTTACAGTCCCCACCATGTATGTTGTTGCACAGGTGCTGGCTAACAAAGCAATATCACCCAGAAAACCAAACCCACACTAGCAAAAGTGCCCCCTAACACATCAGCAATATCAACAGCATTTGAGTAAAGATTAATAAAGGTGGAAAGAGATTTAGGATATTATATGGTAAGAAAAATGGAATATGAGATGACTGAAGGAAAGAAAAATGGTTTTGAGAATCAAGAGGGAGTAGAAATAATAAGAGTAGGGAATGATAGCATGGTGAAGAAAAGGAGAAAAAAAATTAAATGTAAGTAAACAGGAAAAGTTATGGCCAAATGGAGTAAGAAAAGAATATGAAGTTTGAAATAAAATGTAAAAAACAGTGAATTGCAGAAAAACCACAGGTCTATAGCAATGACAGATGAGCAAATAATAATAAGGGTAGAAAGAGAATAAAAATGTTATACAAAAGAGAATATAAGATGTCTACAGTAAAGAAAAAATAATTTTGAGAGGATAGAGGAAGGAGAAATAATAAGAGTAAGGAATAGAATCCAGACTAAGAAAGGGAAAAAGGAAAGTCCCAAACTCAAATAAGCAAGGGAAAGAGGAAGGCCAAATGGAGTAAGATGGAGGGAGCAACCTGTGAGATTTGAAGTGAAAAAATAGTGAAAAAATAGGAATACAATTGAAGAAGAACAACAATAACCATAATATCCACATCAAACAAGCCACAATTTATAAAGGTCAAAAAAAAAATAAGAATATTATAAGGGGAAAAAGAATGTGAAATGACTAAAGACTGAAGAGTGATTTTGAGAGGATAGAGGGAAGAGAAACAATAAGGAATAGGAACAAGGCATACCATGGGGGAAAATAAAATTTACAACAAAAATAAGGAAGGGCAGGAAGAAAGCCAAATAGAGTAAGACAAGGGAAGGATACAATGTGAGATCTGAAAAATCTAAATAAAAAGAATAAAAAATGAAAGACAAAGAACAATGAATTAGTTGGAATACAACTGAAGCAAAAGAAGAAATATTACAGAGCTATGTGAAAGAAAAAATAACACATTCTGAAGAAGAACAAGATAGAATTCATTTCAGCAGAGTTTGATGTTTGCCTCCTGTCTTCTCTTTCTGGATCCACCTCTGGCTTTTTATCAGCTCAAGGTCCAGGGGTGGGTCGTCCAACTTCTGGCAGCACCACTTGCATCACCTTCACCTTCCTCTAGAGGGGGCATCTGTTGTGATCTGGAAGGTGGTACCCCTCTGTCTACCTTGAGAGACACTGTTCAGTCTTCTGGGAAAATCGTGGGTGTGTTCCCCTGCCCCTGCTCCACCTATCTTTGTCTGTGCCAGCTTATTTCCAATAATGTACAGTTTCTAATGAAGTAGCTGTCCATTTCAAGGGAGGGGCCAATCCGTGTAAGAGGGTCAGCTCTTTCTTGCTTGGTGTTGATGGCAGCTCTGTGTGAGAGCTGAGGCTGGGTGGGGCCCTGATTCCCCCTTGTTGCACGGATTTCAGATCTCTCTGCTTTGCTGGCCTTAGTGGAATAGGGCCCTAGGAACCGGTGTATTTTGTCCCCCCGAGAGAAGTTCAAAATGGGCCCTTTAGGCATTTCTCTTTCTGTCTTTCTCCTGTGGATGTGCACCCTGCAGGGTGTGCTTGAGTATGTACTGACTGTTTTGCAGAGCTTCCCCATTGGATTCCGTGGTGCTTACAATCCTGCAGGAGGTCGGGGCAGGGTGCATCTTTCCCTTCCTGGAGGTTTGATCTCCGCCAGGGGAAGGGGACTCTCCCTGGCTCTAATCTCAAGTGCTCAACTCTTGCCCGTCCAGTTCCCACCCCACTGCCCTCACCACAGACACAGTCCCGAACTCTCCACTCTGTGCAGCCTCCAGCCTGCTAGCTGTGCCAGGCTGGGGCCAAGAAATCTCCTTGCTGTGCATGTTTCTGATCTTTCCATTCTGCTATATTTAGTGGGAGCAAACCACGCTTTCGATCTTTCCCCTTTGCTGGCAGGGCACTATTCACCGGGTCCCTGCCCAGCACACTTCAGGTCCCCTTTTAAAAAGTCCTCCTGGGCACACCCACTGCAGCACTGTCCGGCTTTCCGGCACACACCACCTCTCCAAAAAGCCAAACATCTCTCACAGTCATGGCTGGCTGCAGCCCGCCTCCATTTGACCCAAGTGCAGATAGAATCCCTCTCTCTCTTTGGCACTCTCTCGGTTGACGTTTGCTGCTGCAGCTATGTGTAGCCTGCATCTCCCCAAATTTTGTGTATCCAAGTCACTCCTGGCCTGGGTCTGGGGTTTGCCTGCCCTGGGAGGAGAGGGAGCCACAAAGCTGTTATTTCTGGCTAGATTCTTTGCAGCTGCAGGCGCCATGCACAGAGTATTTCCCCTTCACTCTATAAAGTCTCCTTACCCTTGTTGTGAAACGTCTTCTGTACTCCTTGGCTTCCAAACTTCGTATCAGCTAAGATTCCATTGAATATTCAGTGTATTTTTCAGAAGATCAGCTAAGTATCCGAGTTGGGGGCAAGAGCAAGTAGACTTGGCTTCCACCAACGTGGCTGCCATCATCTCTTCCAGAATCAGAAGTTTCCACAATAACCTTTCTTATTCTTAGTCCTTTTCTCTAGGTGAGGCAGTGTGGAATGGGTGTTTCAATTATTGAGTATCTTCCATGTGCTATCTATGCACTGTTCTAGATTTGAGGACTAGAACATGGAAATAAAACACAAACATTCCTACCCCTGTGGAGTCTATATTCTAGAGGGGAGGAAGCAGGCAATAAACAAGATAAATGAGTCAAATATTTAGTATGTTGGATAACTATGATATGAAGGAAAGGGAAATATGAATGAAGAAAGGGAGTTAAGAGATACTGGGAGTGTGTGATTTGCAATTTAGATAGGGATGCCCCCAAGGACAGGATAACATCTGCACCACCACGGAAATATTCCTGGCAGAGAAATCAGCAAGTGCAAACACCCTGAGGCAGACACATGACCGGCTTAAGAGGTTGGAGTGAGTGAGCAAAGAAAAAGGAGTTGTACATCAGGCCAGCAAGGAATAGTGAGGTGTGGGGGCTAGCAGTGTTCATAGTGCAGGTCCTCGCGAACCATTAGCTTTTTCTCTGAGGTAAAGGAGAGCCTTTGGGGTGTTTAAGCCAAAGAATGGCATGAAGAGGCTCATATTTTAGCAGGGATGCCTTGGCTGCTCCGTCACTGCAGGGGCACAAGTGTGGAGGCAGGAGACCCAGTTTGGAGGCTGTAAGCAGTTACCATGAGGCTGCCTGAGATCACCAGGGAGGGCTTGCCAATAAACAGAGAAAGAGGCCCAACACTGGACCCTGGGGTGGGTAGAGTCAAGGGCATGCAGGGACACCAGCGAAGCCCACTGGAGAGGAATGGCTGAAGAAGTAGAAAGAAAACCGTTGAGCGTGGACTCTGGAAGCCATATTTCCAGAAGAGGGAGTGAAAACCTGTGTCAGACGGTCCTGATAGGCTGACCACAATGAATACAGAAAGTAGGCTCTTGGCTGTAGCCACACAGAGGTCATTATCTGGGTAGAAGCAGCAGGGACATTGTAATCAGGGAGCCCTACGGTTTTAGACAAATTCACTACACAAAACCGAGATACTGTTAAGCAGTTCATTCCTTTGACCTTAAGTGATCTTGGTAGGACAGGGATATTAATTTCTACCTCAGGGCGTCTGTGGCCTCAGGCTGCCATACAAAATACCACAGACCGGGTGGCTTAAATAACTGGAACTTATTTTTTACATTTCTGGAGGCCTGAAGTCGAAGATCAAGGTGCCGTCATGATGGGTTTCTGGTGAGAACTCTCCTCCTGGCTTGCAGACTGTCACCTTCTTGCTGTGTCCTGGTGAGGCCTTTCCTCTTTGCGCCCACAGAGAGAGCGAGCTCTCTGACATCTTTCTCCTCTTACAGGAACAACCATTTCTGGTGGATTACAGCCCCACCCTTATGACCTTATTTAAACTTAGTTATCTCCCTAAAGGCCCTGTCTACAAATGCAGTCAGAGTGTGGGTAAGGGCTTCAACAGATGAATTTGGGGAGGTCCATACAAATCCCTTAGCACTTATTTGCACTCAATAATGTTAATCACTGAATTACTCTATTATTGTTGTTTGCATTACCACTTGAAGGTTTTTCTTATTTTTATAATGTAGAGAACAATGTATAATAAAAATATATTCAAGTCTTATTTAGAAATTTAAAAAACATATCCAACTTGACCCACAAAATTTAATGAGCATCTTGAAAAGCATTGGCTTTTTTAAGGAAAAAGTTGGGCAATACTGCCATCTACTGGAATGTTGTTTAAAGTTCACTTTTTGAGGAAAATTGGGACAGACTTAGATGGAGAGCAGGATGACAGCTGAAGTGGTGGGGAGTTTAGGGAGCAGAGGGATTGAGCAAAAAGGAAAAAAGACTCGTGGACAGGGGCAACAGTGTGGTGATTGCTGGGGTAAACAGTGTGGGGTATAAGGGGATTAAATAGAAATGGAAAAATACAATGCAGATTAAATTAAAAAATAAAGTTCACTCGTTGCACAACATTCTTTGTCAATGCTGTATTTCATATGCTGCCATGCTTAATTTTCTCTTTCTAATGAGTGTAAATTTGAATAATTAAAAAAATTTAACCCCTCTAAGAAATACATAAATATTCTAACATGATAAATTTGGTCTTTTCCTATTTCCAAGGCCCATTCTGAATTTGACCCAAGTAAGCATGGACAGGAAGGTATACATAGAAAACTTCTGGCCCTGAAGACACCTAATAGTCTCATTCATATTAGCTTATTTTTATTTATTAATTTATTATTTAAAAATTTATTTATTTATTATTTATAGAGAGAGGGGAAGGAGGCAGAAAGAGGGAGATTAATGTTGATGTGTGAGAGAAACATTGACTGGTTGCCTCTTGCACGCCCCCAACTGGGGATCCAGCCCACAACTCAAGCACGTGCCCCGACTGGGAATCAAACCAGCAACCCCCTGGTCCACAGGCTGGCACTCAATCTACTGAGCCACGCCAGCCAGGGCTAACTTACTATTTTTTAAATAATGTGTAACTACTTTTTAAGTTTTTATTTATTGGTATTTTTAGAGAGAAAGAAGAAAAGAGAGAGATTGACAGAGAGAAACATCAACTTCTTGTTCCACTTATTCATGCACTCATTGGTTGATTCTTTTATGTGCCCGGACCAGGACCAAACCTACACCTTGCTGTACTGAGCTGATGCTCTAACCAATGGAGTTGCCCAGCCGTGGTGTATTAGTTTTATTTTTATTTCTCAATTATAATTTTCGGTGTTCCGGCCCACTTAATTCACAAAGAGAGTTTGTTTCCAGAGTGTAGTAGTGGACGATGAGGTTTCTGACCCCAGCAGGTGTTCACCTGCTGATTCTGAAGTCCAAGTGCTATAGGGAATGGTTTACATAAAAGGTTGTGTGGGTGGATACTAAGAAAATGGCAGCAGAGTGTTACAGTCGAATGTTACACTCGACTCCTCCCAGGACCAGACTGGAATTACAACTAGAATATAGAGCAATCAAGCTGAGTAACCAACTGAAGACTAGCTGAAGAGATGTCTTATGACCAAGGATTTACAGAAGAAGCCATACTGAGAACTGTAGGAAGGGTGGACACAAAAAGGACTGCCTCTGCTCCCATGGGTGGCTGCTGATATTCCAGAAAGATATCCGAGCTGCAAAGCATCCTCCTGAGGCATGAGGGGAGTCAACCCCATACTAGACTCTCAGCCCCAGAGTGCTGGAACTAGAAAGAGGCACTCACATAACATCTGGCTGTGAAAATCAGGAAAGATTCTGTCAGCCAGGGAGAAATAGGAGCCTGCTAGAGACACAGGTGCCCATTAAAGGGCCAACACATAAAATCTTGTTCACAGCCACTCACCCTGGGCTCCAACGGTAGGAGGGCGAAGCAGACTAGAGAGAGCCATATGAGGAAAGACTTGGGTTTGTGGCTCCAGGGAGAGAGCTGAAGGGATAGCCACCAGGATCCCTGAATGAGTCGTTCTGCTACACCACAGACACCGTATTTCTTGGGTGGAGCTCTCCCCTCCATACAGTATCCAACTAGGGGAAAGCAATAGCCCCACACTCTGAACTCCTTCCCACCCCATGCTGCAGAGGTTGTGCTCTGCTGAGGAGTCAGCTGCCTGGACCAAGATGTATAGATCTGAGCAGACTCAGGGGTATCAGTGACTGACTCATGTGGCTTTGGGGTGAGGGCAATTCCTCCAACTTTTCCGTGACCCTGACTGTCACCTCCCCTTTACAGGAGTTCCTCTAACCTCACTATCCAGGCTCCCGGGACCCCCCCCCCCCCCACCTCAAGTCCTGGTGGCTCAATCCTGTTGAGGTCTAGGCAGGAACTGGGACTGCATTCTGTGGCTCTGGAGCAGGGGCCACTCCCCCGACATTCTCCCAAGTTTGACTAGCACCTCCCCTTCCTGAGGATTCTACTAGCCCTGTGCTCCTCACTCTCATCCGACCTGACCTGCTGAGATTGTGCTCCTGGCAGAATCCAGGACAAACTGAGTCATGTAGCTCAAAGATAGGGGAAATTTTCCCTTCACATGCCCTACTGGTGCCCAGCCCTCCTTTCACATGGCCAAATCTTGGTCTGTTTAGGCTTGATAAATTCTACTGGCTTCACTGTGATGACTCTCTCAGACCTGGCTCCAACACAAAGTTGTGCAAGCACAACCTTGGGACATCTGCTGAGGGGCTTCAAATGCAACACTGGCAATGAATTTGAACCTGAGTCAGTCTGGTGAACACCACTCACCCCTACCTGGTGATTCACTGAGAATCTACCACATGCAACTCCAGTACTGCCAGGTATCCTTCAGTGACTGAGCCTAGCAGGCACCCAGCAGGAGGACACAGACAGAGGTGGATTTCAGAGTGACTTGGGACTTTTGCTGACCTGTGCCCAGATCTGGTGCTGGTAAAGACAAGTTTTGGTACACAGCTTGGCACTTCTTGAGTGCACACCCAGGCCCAGCAGAGGTAGTCACAGACTGTAGATTACTTTGTAGCTCCAAACAAGTGGCCCAGGGCCAGGCAGCATCTGACATGTCTGAACCAGAGTCCTTCCCAAGAGGCCCGGAATGAATACACCCAGTGGCCAGCTTCAGACAACATCAGCGCAGGGTCCAATTAGTCTCACAAGTGGCATATTCAAAGGGATTTCTCTGCAGGCACCAAACCCTGCTGAGACGAATTCTGCTTTGTGTGATCAGCAACTGCACACCAGCTCATACACTGTGGTTGGGATGGATAAGACCTCACAGTCAACCAGCCTGAGGGTCAACCCCATGCACAAACAGGCCAATAGCAATAAAGACTCAATTACAACAGGAAGGCCCACATAACCCACACAAGGGGCATTCCTGGAACACCCAGTTCAGGTGAGCAAGAAGATAGCACCCCGGGTACCACAGGATGCCTACTATATAAGGTAACCCCATGAAGACTGGGAGTCATAGGAGACCTACTTAAAACATGCAAAAAAGACAAAGAGGCAGCCAAAACGGGGAGACAAAGAAACGTGTCTCAAATGAAGAACAGGGAAAATCTCTAGAAAAAAAAGATCTAAACGAAATGGAAGCAAGCAACTTATCAAATATAGAGTTCAAAACAATGGATATGAGAATGCTCAAGGAACTTAGTGAGAACCATGACAGCATGAAAAAGAACACTGAAACTATATAAAAAAGAACAGTCAGAAAGGAAGAATACAATATCTGAAATGAAGAATACACTGAAAGGAGTAAAGAGTAGGTTGGATGAGTCAGAGGATCAAATCAGCAATTTGGAAGACAAGGTAGAAGAAAAGACACCCAATCAGAGTAGCAAAAAGGAAAAAAACATTTTTAAATGAGGATACTTTAAGGGACCTTTAGGATAACATGAGGGGTAATATTTACATCATAAAGGTCCAAGAAGGAGAAGAGAAAGGAGCAAGCAATCAAAAACCTATTTGAAATGAAGCTTGATCACCAACTCATACCACACACCAGAATAAGCTCAAAATGGATAAAAAGACTTAAATATAAGTCATGACACCATAAAAGTCCTCGAGAAAACAGGAAAATTTCAGATATCCCATGTAGCAATATTTTTGCTGATATATGTCCTAGGACAAGGTAAATAAAGGGAAAAAATAAACAAAAGCCACTACATGAAATTAAAAAGCTCCTGCATGGCTAAAGAAACCTCATCAAAATGAAAAAGGAACCAACTCTATGGGAGAACATATTTGCCAATGATACATTAGACAAGGGTTTGATCTCCAAAATATATAAAGAACTCATCTGAATCAACATCAGGAAGATAAACAATCCAATTAAAAAAATGGACAAAGGACCTGAATAGACACTTCTCTTAGGAGGACATATATATGGCCCATAGACATATGAGAAAATGCTCAGTATCACTATCCATCAGACAAATGCAAATTAAACCACAATGAGATATCACCTCACACCTGTCAGAATGGCCATTATTAATAAATCAACAAACAGCAAGGTGAGGATGTGGAGAAAGCGGAACCCCCTAGGGCACTGTGGGTGGAAATGCAGACTGGTGGAAATGAAAACAGTATGGAATTTCCTCAAAAACCTAAAAATGGGACTGCCTTTTAACCTATTGATTCCACAGCTGGGAATTACTAATACCTGAAGAATCCCGAAACACCAATTCAAAAGAATTTATGCACCCCCATGTCGATAGCAGCACAATTTATAGTAGCCAAGATTTAGAAACAACCAAAGTGCCCATCTGTAGATGAGTGGATACAAAACTGATACATCTACACAATGGAATACTACGTAGCAGAAAGAAAGAAGGAATTCCTACCTTTTGCGACAGCATGGTTGGAACTGGACACTATTATGCTCAGTAAAATTAGCCAGTTGGTGAAACACAAATACCACGTGGTCTCACCTATAAGAGGAATCTAATGAACAAAATAAACTGAGTGAAACAGAACCAAAGGCTGTCTGTTGGTTCAAACCAATTGAATCATGCAACAGACTGACAGCTGTCAGAGGGGAGGGAGTAGTAAGGACTAATTGAAAGAAGGCGAAGGGATTAGCCAAAAAACATATATGAAGGACCCACGGACATCGACAATTGTGAGGGGCTGATCATGGAAGTGGAGGACAGGCTGGGCTGAGGGGGTGCAAAAGGGGGAAAAGTGGGACAACTGTAATAGCATAAAAAAATAAAGTATTAAAAAATAAAATTAAAGTGGATCTTGAAATGGATCAGTGTCTTCTAACACTCAACATTTGTCTTTCTACGATACAGCAATTCCACTCCTAGGTATTTACCCAAAAGAAAGGAAAGCATATGTCATCCATATGTCACCAAAGAGGCTTCTTTTAAAAAGTTCATAGCTTTATTCATAATAGTCCAAGACTGAAAACAGCCCAGCTGCCCATCAATAAGAGAATGGGTAGACTAACTGTAGTAAACTCATACAACGGAAATTATGTACCTAAAAAAGGGATGAATTGCTAATATGTACTGCAATGTGGAAGAATTGCAAAAAATACTAACTTGAGTGAAAGAAGTCTTACGCAAGAGTATGTAATGGCTGCCTCTGGGAGGTGGGAAGGTGGCCGTGGGAACTGACTGGGGGGGATCTGCAGAAACTTTCTTGACTGATCTTATGTGCTATATCTTGACAGGGGGTTACCTTGCACAGATATATGGCATTCTGTGTCACTTACTGAGTGACACACTTAAGAACTGTGCTTATTCTTGAAAGCAAATTTTACCTCAAAGGAGAAAACAGTAAATAAAAACTGAACTCTGAGAAATGATATACATGTTAGCGTATATGGGGAGAAGTGTATTCCTGCCTGAGACCTACTTAGAAATGCATCAAAAGAAAAAAGATGAATTGGTGGGTGCACAGAAAGATAGATAAAAATGTAACAAAAGACAGTAGAATGCGAACTGTTGAATCTATTTGGTGAGTCTATGGGTGTTCACTCTACAATTTCTTCCATTTTTTGAAATGTTTAAAGCTTTTATAATAAAATGTTGATAAAGTGATCTTAAATTAGGAGTTCTAGTAAAGAGCTTGGGCTAAACCTTACAAACAGGGTGAGACAAAATTAGGTTTACAGCTGTGAGCACACAAAACACAGAGTTCATTCTTGTATTATTATTTATTGTATGGTTCTTCATATGAAAAACTGTAAACCTACTTTCCCCCGCCCTGTATATTTAGGAGGTATTTGGGGGAAATTGGGTTGGGGCAGGCTGCAAGTAAAAGGTCTGTTGTACCAGTGATCCCTTCCATTGTGCTGTTTCCCCAAAGCTGGCACGTAATAGAGCGCACATAAAAGCTTTTTAAGACCTGGTTGGTATGGCCCAGTTGGTTGGAGGGTCCTCCCATAACTGAAAGGCTGCAGTTCAATTCCAGGTGCATGTGGTTCCCAGTTCACATGCATAAGATCCCTGGTTCACATGCATGCAGGAGGCATCTGCTCAATGCTTCCATCTCACATTGATGTTCCTCTCTCTCCCTTCCTCTCTCTTCAAAAGCAATAGAAAAATTAATAAAATAAAATCTTTTTGCATGAATAAATGAGACATTCCTAAACTGTGAACTATAGAGAGGGTGATTCTAACATGAATATTACAGAAAACTGTGAGGAAACATACTTAAACAGAAGAATAAATAAATATCTGAAACTATCAGGTCTTCCCATTTTTTATATTTATTTTTTAGTTACAGTTAACATACAACATTATATTAGCTTCAGGTGTACAAGATAGTGGTTAGACATTTATATAACTTAGGGATTGATCACCCCAACAATTCGAGTGTCTGTCTGACATGATACATAGTCATTACAATATTGACTGTATTCCCTGTGCTGTACTTTACATCCTGGGACTGTTTTTAGAACTGACGATTTGTACTTCGTAATCCCTTCACCTTTTCAACCATTCCCCCAAACCCCTTTCCACCTGGAAACAATTAATTTGTTCTCTGTATCTATGAGTCTCTTTCTGTTTTGTTTGTTCATTTATTTTGTTTTTTGGATTCCACATACACATGAGAGCATGTGGAATTTGTTTTTCTCTATCTGACTTATTTCACTTGGCATAATACCTCTAGGTCCATTCATGTTGTTGCAAATGGCAAGATTCCATTCTTTTTTTATGGCTGAGTAATATTCCATTATTACTACCATTTTATTGGGTTTTTTTCATTTTTCTCTGTTCTTTCCATATTCTCTTGCTCTCCTCCCTTGATGACTTTCTACAGTGTTATGTTTGTTTTGCTTTCTTTCTCTTCATTTCTTGTAAATCTTTTAGAGACTTTTGGTTTGTAATTTCTTTTTTTAAAGTATATTTTATTGATTATGCTATTACAGTTGTCCCATTTTTTTCTCTTCTTTATTCCCCTCCGTCCTGTACCCCTCCTTCCAACCATCATTCCCTTACCTTAGTTCATGTCCATGGGTCATACATATAAGTTCTTTGGCTTCTCCATTTCCTATACTATTCTTAACCTCTCCCTGCCTTTTTGTACCTATCATTTATGCTTCTTATTCTTTGTACCTTTCCCCCCACTCCCCCCTCTCTTCCTCTCCACTGATAACCCTCCACGTGATCTCCATTTTTGTGAATCTGTTCCTGTTCTAGTTGTTTCCTTAGTTTTGGTTTTTTTTTTTTTTTTTACGTTTGGTTGTTGTGAGTTTCTTGTGATTTTACTGTTCATATTTTTGATCTTCCTCTCTTTCTTAGATAAGTCCCTTTAACATTTCATACAATAAGGGCTTGGTGATGATGAACTTCTTTAACTTCGGAAGCACTTTATCTGCCCTTCCGTTCTAAGTGATGGCTTTGCTGGATAGAGTACTCTTGGATGTAGGTCCTTGCCTTTCATGACTTGGGGTAATTCTTTCCAGCCCCTTCTTGCCTGTAAGGTTTCTTTTGAGAAATCAGCTGATAGTCTTACGGGAACTCCTTTGTGGGTAACGGTCTCCATTTCTCTTGCTGCTTTTAAGATTATCTCCGTATCTTTAATATGGCTAATGTAGTTATGATGTATCTTGGTGTGTGCTTCTTTGGGTCCAACTTCTTTGGGACTCTCTGAGCTTCCTGGATTTTGTGGAAGTCTATTTCCTTTGCTGGATTGGGGAAGTTCTCCTTCATTATGTTTTTAAGTTAAATTTTAAATTTCTTGCTCTTTGTCTTCTCCTTCTGGCACCCCTATGATTTGGATGTTGGAACATTTAAAGTTGTCCCAGAGATTGCTAAGCCTCTCCTCATTGTTTTTAATTCTTGTTTCTTTATTCTGTTCTGGCTGAATGTTTATTCTTTCTTCTGCTCCAAACCATTGATTTGAGCCCCGGTTTCTTTCCTGTCACTGTTGGTTCCCTGTACATTCTCCTTTATTTCACTTTGCGTAACCTTCACCTTTTCCTCTATTTTACAACCATACTCAACCATTTCTGTGAGCATCCTGATTACCAGTGTTTCAAACTGTGCATCTGATAGGTTGGTTATCTCTTCATCGCTTAGTTGTCTTTTTTCTGGAGCTTTGATCTATTCTTTCATTTTGGCCATATCCTTTTGTCTTAGTGGATCTGAGAGAAAACATATTTTTTGTTACGTAGTAAGGGGCAGAGCCTTAATTATTCGCCAGGGCAGGACAACCCACATTGCTGCATTGTGGCACTGTATGTAGGGGAGGGGTCTGAGAGGGAACAATGCCGCTTGCTGGGCTCTCAGTCGGTTTTCAGTCACTTCCCCTGCTACCTGCAAGCAAATTGGGCTCTTCTGGTGCTGACTCTGGGTGGGTGGTTTTGCGCACATTCTAGGACCCTGTGGGTCTCTTCAGTGAACTCTCCTGTGAGGCTGGGAGTTTCTCCCGCTGCCGCAACCCCATAGGGTTTTTTGGTCAGAGGTTTTGAGGCTTTATTTCCCTGCACTAGAACCCTCGGTTGTGTGGTCTGTATCGCTCCCCTGTTATTCCTCCCAGTTTATCCACATGCAAATGTGGTACAACCCAATCAACCAGTACCGCTTTGCCTGACCTGGTCCTCCAGCTGTTGCCTTGCTGCGAGTCCTCTCCACCCCAGATACCCATCTCTGCTCCTCCTAACAGTCTCTTTAACTCCTTGATTGTTGGACTTCCATACAGTTCAATTTTCTGGCAGTTCTGGTTATTTTTTGTTTTTAAATTTGTTGTTGTCCTTCTTTTGGTTGTGCAAGGAGGCAAAGTGTATCTACCTATGTCTCCATCTTGGCCGGAAGTCTTGGTTTGTAGTTTCCATGTGCTTCATATATACTAACCTGTTTATAGAAGTTTATTTTAAGTTGATGGTCACTTAAGTTTGAATACATTCTAGAATCACATCAATTTTTCCTCACCCCATCCACATTTTTGTTTTTGTCATTATTTTTTACTTCTTGTATGTGTTTGTGTATATCTATGTTTATCGTTATAACTAAGTATCATCTTCCTATTTATGTCTTTTAACATCTGTAATAGCTTTATAGTTTGTTGACCTGTTCCTTTTACTAAGTATTTGCCTTTTTCAGTGAGTATTTTCTTATTCATATTTCTGATATCTTCTTTTCTTCTTCTTAACAAAGTCCCTTTAATATTTCTTCTAAAACTGGTCTAGTTGTGATGAACTGTTTCAGCTTTTTTTTATTGGTCTGGAGGATTCTTTATCTATCCTTCAATTCAAAATGATAGTCATGAAATGATAGTCTTACTATGTAAAGTAGTATTCATTGTAGGTCCTTGTCTTTCATCATTTTGAATAATTTGATTACAAGGGGGTGTCCTTGTAGGTAACTAACTGATTTTTCTCTTGCTGCTTTTAAGATTCTCTCTTTGTCTTTAACTTTTGGCACTTTAATTATTATGTGTCTTGGTGTGATCCTCTTTGCATCCATCTTGTGTGGGACTCTCTGTGCCTCCTGGACTCGCATGTTGATTTCCTTCACCAAAATAGGGAAATTTTCTTTCATTATTTTTTAAATAGATTTCCAATATCTTGCTCTTTCTCTTCTCCTTCTGGCACCTCTATGATGCTAATGTTGGACCTCTTGAAGTTGTCCCAGAGGTTCCTTACACTATCCTTGCTTTTTGGATTCTTTTTTCTTCTTGTTGTTCTGATTGGTTCTTTTTTGCTTCCCTATGTTCCAAATCATGGATTTGATTCTGGCTTCATCCATTCTACTGTTGTTTTCCTGTAAATTGTTTTTTATTTCAATTAGTGTATCCGTCATTTCTGACTGGACCTTTTTTCTGCTGCCGAGGTCCTCACTAAATCCCCTGATCATCCTTTTTGAACTCTGCATCTGACAGATTGCTTATTTCCATTTTATTTAGTTCTTCTTTTGGAGTTTTGATTTATTCTTTGACTTGGGCCATGTTTCTTTATCTCCTCATTTTGATAGCCTCCCTGTGTTTGTTTCTATGTATTAGGTAGAGCTGCCATGACTCCTGTCTTGGTAGCATGACCTAATGTAGTAGGTGTCCTATAGGGTCCAGTGGAACAGCCTCTCCTATCACCCAAGCTGAGTACTTGAGTTGCGCCCTCTATGTGGTCTGAGTACACCCTCCTCTTGTAGTTGAGCTTTGGTTGCTCTTGGCAGATCAATGGGAGGGATTTACCCAGGCCAGCCAGCTATAAGGATTTGCTGTGACCACTTACCACCATTCTCTGCTCTCCATGCAGGATCAGCTGTGCAGGGACAGGGAGGTGGTGCTCCAATGTGGTCTGTAGCTTTCCACTGGGTGCTCAGGCTCTGCGGTGTCCTGGATGGTGCAGACCAAGTTCAGTCCTTAGTCGAGCTTTGCCTGGGGTCACCATGCTTAGGTATAAAGCAGTCTGAGATGGCTGCTACTTGTGCTGGGCTTGGAGATTCCCAGGCAAAGCCAAGCTATGAATCTAGTCTGGCTGTTGCTGGGCCTGGGGTTCACTGCGGCCAGCTGTTGCTTGTTGGAGAGGATTTAGGAAGTTGTGCAGCATAAGCCAAGACCAGCTATTCATATGGAAAAGCAGCTAGGGTGAGCCTATAAGTTGGTTGGGGCAGAATCTCTGGGGGTCTTTAAGGTGGATCAACAGTGTTAGCCAGGTTGGTGGAGTCTCAGATATGGCATCAGCTTGCTGGCTCAGTAGTTCTATTGGGGGAAGGTTTAGAAAAGGGATAATGACCTCTGCTTGCCTTGATTCCAGACATTAGTGCCTTTCAAGCTACTATGGTGCTGGAGCTCAGAGGGAATGAATCTGAGTAGGTGAGTCTATGTGTGGGTTCTTTAAGAGGAAATGCTTGGGGCTCCAGAAGTTTCTTCCATAACTCAATCCATGCTGGGTTTTGCAGCCAGAAGTTGTGGGGACTTATCTTCCTGGCACTGGAACCCTGGGCCAGGGTGCCTGGTGTGGGGCTGAGACTCATCACTCCCAAAATATCCCTCCCAAATTTTTCAACCACACATGGGTGTGGGACCAGCCTGTTCTTCATCTGCGCTCCTCCTACCAGTCTGCATGGATGCGGTTTCTTTAATTCCATAGTTGTCAGCCTTCCATTCAGCTTGATTTCAGACAGCTCTGAGTGATGGTTGTTCTATATTTCAGTTGTAATTTTGATGTGGTTGTGTGAAGAGGCAAGCCATGTCTGCCTATGCTGCGACTTGACTGGAAGTCTCACTCTGTTTTTTCTTATACATACATTCATACAATAAAGTTTAATTTATAAATTAGGCACACTAAGAAATTAACAATAATAACTAATTATAAAATAGAACCATTATAACAATATACTTTAATAAATTTATGTGAATGTGGTCTCTCTAAAAATATCTTATTGTATGGTACTCATCTTTTCACTGAAAGGAGGGACTTTACAGCTTCTCTTTGGCATATGTGAATTGCCAGCATCACCAGTCTTGCACTCTGGGGCCATCACTCAGCAAAATGAGGGTTACTGAAACGCAAGCACTGTGGTGCCAAGATAGTGGATCTGATAACTGAGATGGTTGCTAAGTGACTGACAGGTGGGGAGAGAATACCACATGGAGATGCTGGACAAAGGATGATTCACATTCCAGGTGGGATGCTGCAAGAGCTCATCGCATAACTCAGAAAATAACACAATTTAAGACTTATAAATTGTTTATTTCTGGAATTTTCCATTTAGTATTTTTGGACCATGGTTGACCGCAGGTAACTCTGACTGCAGAAAGGGAAACCACTGATAAGGGGGGAATACTGTATTTCAGAACACATCTCCTCAAAATAATACATCAAGGCTAGATACTGAGAAGAGAAAAGCAATGCTTTGTTGTTTTCGTTATTTAGCTATTCTGGGTCATTAACGGAGACTCTGTGTTCAGGGCATAGAATTGCAAGGACAAGATAGGTTGTAAGTAAGACAGCCACGGAACTGGCAGTTTTGACCTGGACTTGGAACTTATAACTAGCACAACAAAATGATACCCACATTCCCAAATCCTGGAAGTACTATTTAGCTCATTTGTCAGTAAAACATGTTCAAGCTTAAGAGTTTCTTGTCAAGCTAGATTTGGCAGATAAAATAAATATGTCTAACTCGCTATATCTTTGTAGGTTGTACTCCCTGCCCCTTTAAATTCTTACACTGAATCAAGATTAATTTTGTACACCAGGCAGCTGGTTGAACATGTGCTATATATTTGATCCATTTGAGTATCTGAAATACTGTAGAAGAACATTATAACAATATAAAGAAAACTTCCTTGCTATTTCCCCTTTCCCCACCATTATATCTTTGGGTAGCAGTAGGAATTAGCAATATACCAACCAGCACTCTATTTAATGTAGGCTCATTTCACGGCATTGATTTAATACCAATTATACTTCTGTCCTTGGTCCAACGCATTGCTTTCCAGTGCAGCTTTACTGTGATTATACCATGTATCTGATCAAATACTGTGTGCAGTACTGTGATTTCAAAATCGGTTCTAGACTTATTCCAACATTTTTAGAATGTATTTTTCTGTATAAAAATTGTTTCAGAAAAAAATATTTTGAGATAAAAACGTCTTATAGTTACTCTAACATAGATTTTAGTTACATCTATATTCCTTAGTGTTCAATGTATCCACTGCAATCGAAACTCAAGGAAAAAAAAAAGAAACTCAAGGAACAGTTAAAATTGTTTCATCTACTGCCACAGTATGCAATGTGGAACATTACAAATAATATGTATTCATAAACAAGAGCCAAGATGGTATGGTCCCATAAAATTAAAAAGGACATTACAACCGGACTGTAGAGGAAGAACCAGGCTGATTTCTTCCAAGCAATGCATTTTCATCAAAGCTCATACATATTCAGTGAAACAAATAGCATGCCAATGAATTCAGTGAAGTGCCACTGAAACCAAAACATTGATTTCCTAGCATCTGTTTGTGGGAATTATGCAAAATACTTAATGCAATGTGTTTTCACTGAAACCCTATTTTTGTTTCCCAACCAGTGAGTTTTCATTTAAACCAATATGTTTACCTCAGACCCATGTGTGTGCATTTATTGGAACTGAAATACAGTTACAGATACAGGCTACGTATCGAGGGAGGACAAACCAATGCATTTTGATGCAACTCAGCCAATTTTCCATGACATGTATTCTGATCCTCTGGGCATATGAAGCCCCTATAATGGTGAATGCACATGGTTGTGAGGGAGGGCAGGAGATACTGATGCTCTGGGCTGCAGAGAAATGCCTTAAGAGCAGCAGCTCTATCAAAGCCTTGTTGCCTAGAGTATGCTCTGCAGACCAGCAGCCTTGACACCCACTGGGAACTTGTGAGAAAGGCAGTCTCTCAGGCCCATCCCAGACCTACTGATTCAGAGTCTGCATCTGAACAACATCTCCAGGTAATTCATTTGAACAGTAAAATTTGAGAAGCACTGTTTTAAAACAATCTCTTAAATATCTATAGGGTGATACTCAAAGTTTTCTGAGACTAGCAATTTTTCCAGTGAATGAATGGCTTGGTAGAAAGAGAGTTTAGAGCCAGCTTGCTTTCCTTTTATTGCACACTTGATATATGAATACACAGTTTAAAAGTCTGCAGAGCAGTCTCTCAAGTGAAAAATAGATGGTTAAGATGAAACTATGTTTAAGAATGCAAGTTCATAAGTTAGGATATTCAGGTTGCAAGAACCCCACCTGTGTCCAAATCTTGGTTCTGACATTGTGTAGCACTCAGCTACTTACTAGCTATATGATCTTGGGTAAGTTACCTAAATATTCTATGCTCATTGTCTTGTCTATAGAACAAGGATTTCATAAGGATTGATATTTGTTGTGAAGCACATAAAAAATCACTTGTAGTCAGTAGTTGTAAAAGATTAAGTATTTGCCAAATAAAGTAAAAATATATGAGACCAAGATTGAAAGTGAGATGGTAAGATTTTTCTATGGGGATGTGGAGAATTTACCCATTCCCTTTCTCAGCTGGGTAGTTTGGTGGGATGAAGATCCAAGAATGGGCCCTGATTGGCTCAGGTAGCTCAGTAAATCCCATCACTGTCATCACTGTGATTAGTTTATGAATGGGCCAGCAACAAAATTAGGGCCAATGAAAGAAAGATAGGCTCCCAGGCAACTTTCCGGCCAAGAGGGAGATGTAAGTAGTTGTACTTTGCCTCCTTGCACAATCAAAAGAAGGACAACAACAAATTTAAAAACAAAAAATAACCAGAACTGCCAGAAAATCGAACTGTATGGAAGTCCAACAACCAAAGAGTTAAAGAAGAAACATTCATCCAGACCGGTAGGAGGGGCAGAGATGGAGAGGACTTGTGGTAAGGTGGCAGCTGGAGGAGCGAAGCAGGTGAGGCAGTGGCTGGCTGACCGGGAAGTCCCACATTTGTGTGCAGATAAACCAGGAGGAATAACTGGAGAGTGAGAGAGACCATGCAACCCAGGGTTCCAGCGTGAGGAAATAAAGCCTCAAAACCTCTGACTGTAAAGACCTGTGGAGGTTGCAGGGGCCAGAGAAACTCCCAGCTTCACAGGAGATTTCATTAAAGAGACTCACAGGTTCCTAGAATGTACGCAAACCTACCCAACCAAGAATCAGCACCAGAAGAGCCCAATTTTCTTGCAGGTAGCAGGGGAAGTGACTGAAAGCTGACCCAGAGATGAGCAAGGAGCGTTGTTCTCTCTTAGACCTCTCCCCCACATATAGAGCTACGATGCAGCAGCATGGGTTGTTCTGCCATGGTGAATAGGCGCATGGAGACAAAAAAAAAACCAAAAAAAAACATGACCCAAATTAAAGAATAGATAAAAGCTCCAAAAACAAAACTAAGCGATGAAGAGATAGCCAACCTATCAGATGCATGATGCGAACCCTGGCCAATGGGGTCCATGTGTTGTAGCTGTGACAAACAAATTCACATGGACTGCAGAAGTCCTGTAGAGAAAAATGGATGACATGGCCACTCTCTGAGTGAGAGAGGGCCCTGACCCCTGCCTGGACAGGCTTTTATTGCTTTTCTGGGCACATTACATCAAGGATGGTCCTCATTTACTATGCACAGATTTGCTTTAAGTGGTTACCTTTTACAGATAACAAAGAAGAGGAAGTTGCTAATTACTACAAAGAAAAAGGATATTTGCAAAGGAAAAAGTTGTTGAACGGGTTACACTCTTCCTTGGGAGGTTTAGCATAGATTTTAGGAAGCTACTTTAAAGATATGCAGTAAACATTTGCTGCCTCAGTTCACAGTGAGGGAGTTTTGGCAAAAGGAAGCCTCGTAGAAACCTGGGTACAATGCAGGCCTGGTTTCGCACAGGAATGCCGATTCGTGGGTTTGGCTCCTGTGTGCCGACTCAAGTCTGTTGGCTTTCCAATAGGGCTGGACTACATTTGCCATGCCATGGGAAACAGTTCCATATAGATGCAGAGTTCAAAACACTGGTAATCAGGATGCTCACAGAAATGGTTGAGTATCATCACAAAATAGAAGAAGAAGTGAAGGCTGTGCAAAGTGAAATAAAGGAAAATGTACAGGGAACCAACAGTGAAGGGAAGGAAACCAGGACTCAGATCAACAATTTGGAGCAGAAGGAAGATATAAACATTCAACCAAAACAGAATGAAGAAAAAGAATTCAAAACAATGAGGAGAGGCTTAGGAACCTCTAAGGACAACTTTAAACATTCCAACACCTGAATCATAGGGGTGCTAGAAGAAGAGGAAGAAATTGAAAACTTACTAGAACTTCCCTAATCTGGCAAAGGAAATATACTTCCAGGAAATCCAGGAAGCTCAGAGGGTCCAAAAGAAGTTGGACCCAAAGAGGAACACACCAAGGCACATCATAGTTACGTTACCCAAGATTAAAGATAAAGAGAGAATCCTAAAAGCAGAAAAAGAAAGGGAGACAGTTAGCTACAAAGAACTTCCCATACAGCTATCAGCTGAATTCTCAGAAGAAACTTTACAGGCAAGAAGGGGCTGAAAAGAAGTATTCTAAGTCATTAAAGGCTAGGACCTACATCCAAGATTACTCTATCCAGCAAAGCTATCATTTAGAATGGAAGGGCAGATAAAGTGGTTCCTAGATAAGGTCAAGTTAAAGGAATTCATCATCACCAAGCCCTTATTGTATGAAATATTAAAGAGATTTATGTAAGAAAAAGAAGATGATGAAAACTATGAACAGTAAAATGACAACAAACTCACAACTATCAACAACTAAACCTAAAAAAACAAAAACAAAAACAAACTAAGCAAACAACTAAATTAGGAACAGATTCACAGAAATGGAGATTATAGGGAGATTATCAGCAGGGAGGGGGAGGGAAGAGAATGGGAGAAAAGGCACGGGGAATAAGTAGCATAAATGGTAGGTACAAATAGACAGAAGGATGTTAAGAATAATATAAGAAATGAAGAAGCCAAAGAACTTATATGCACGACCCATGGATATGAACTAAGGGTGGGCGGTGGTGGTGGTGGGTATGCTGGTAGGAGTGGAGTGCAGAGTGGGGAGGAATAAAGGGGAGAAAAAAATTTGGACAACTGTAATAGCATAATCAATAAAATATATTTGAAAAAAATAAAAAAGGAAATTAGGTCAGATGGCAGCAAGATAGGTGGGAGCAGAGTCCACTTCCCCCTACACATGGGTGGAACCCCTAGCTGATCTTCTGAGGAACAGAGTGAACACCCAACGGTATCTAGCTTATATAAAGTTTAGAGGACAAAACTGTAGAAGACATTGAAAAATCAGATGGCAAGGAGAGTGCTTCAGGACAATAAGGTTCCTGGGACCAGCTCAGGGATCAGGGCAGCTGCAGCCCCAGGCCCAGCCGGTGTGGGGTCTGCTGCAGGATTCTTGGGAGAGAGCCAGGTCAACGGCTCCCTCCCCTGTCAAACAAGGAGGTTTGAGCAGCACCAGGATGGACCTGGATGCTTGAAGTCGCAGGAGGGAGGGGATGAAGTGGCAAACACACAGGGGCAGTGTGCACCTGCTGATACTGTGGACACCTGCTGGGAAGAGTTGGGCCCTGAGGGACACTGACCCGGATAGTCCCAAGTCTGGTTGGAGAGTCGGGCTGTATGAGAGGCCAGGTGCTTGTTTGGAGTGGCAGGCTTGAATATGAGGAATTTTTCAAAAAGAGGTGCTCAGTGGCTGTTTAGGGAATTCCCCCCACCACCACCCCTGGCTCTGCTCCTGCAGCCTATGCAGCCTCAGCCGTGGGCCCACCTCTGTAGCCAGGACTGTGGCTGTGTCCCTACCCTTGGCTGCAGTGGCAGAGGGTGCCCAACTGTGCGTACGACCCCAGTAGTGCACCACCAACCCCGCCGCCCCCACCCCACCCCACCTCGGCTACCCCCAAAGCAGCAGAGACTGGTGCACACCTGACACGGCTGCCCTGTGACCATGCTCCTGCTGCAGCAGCAGAGACCAAGTGCTCATGCCCGTAGCCCCTGACTGGCCTCACAGCAGCAGCAGAGGCTACCAGAAGCACCAGGACGGCTTGCTCCTGACCCCGCGGCCCAGCGGCTGCCCAGCAGCTGCCCATCCCACCCCAGCAGTGGAGGCCCAGCACTCATGCCCACAGCCCCGGGGGTGGGGGTGCAGTGTGCCTGACCCCCCTAGCCCAGAGGCACCATGCTGCAAACCCCACCACCTCACGTGCAGCAGCAGAGAAGGCACACACCAGCGTCTGCCATGTTATCCCTGGTGGTGCCCCCGCCCTGCGGGACCAACTGGCTTACTAAGAGGAAGGCAGAGATGCCCCCACAGAGGAGAGCAGCAGGGCTCAGGGAGTCAGCAATCCCCGGAAAGACTTAATTCAGTGGGCAAGCCAAACCCAGGGAGTAAGAACAGATCAATTTAAGAAGCAGAGGCTAACAAGAAGAGTCTCACAAACAATGGGAAGACAAAGAAACAATCCCCAAATGAAAGGAAAGGAGGAAGCCTCAGAAAGAATGATAAATGAAATAGAGGTAAGTCAACTGTTAGATATTGCATTCAAAGCAATGGTTATAAGGAAGCTCAATGAGCTCACAGAGAATTACCGAAAACTACAGAGAAACTACAATGAACTCACTGCAAACTATATTAACATGAAGAGACCCTGAGAGTCTCTAGCATCTAGGACAGCAAAGAGCAAGAAGGTGGTATGCGAGTTGCCCCTAATTGGTGCACCTGAAGGACAGCACAGCTGGTGGACTGAAGTGTAGGCCAGGCACAGGGCACTGGGGGCCTGGCAGGAAACTGAGGAACTGAGCTGGAAGCTGGGCAACTTCGAAGACCTGGCCCCCATCCCTGCAAAACCACAGGAACGGAGAAAAGTAAAACCAATCCCATTTCAGCCTTCTGCAGCCAGGAAGACCAGCAGAACTGGCTTCGCCAGTTTAAAGCCAGCAGGAGGCTTTTTTCTTTTCTTTTCTTTCTTTCTTTCTTTTTTCTTTCTTTTTTTTATCCCCACAAATGAGACAATAAAACCTGAATCTGTGAAAGGACCAGAGTTAGACCCAAAGAGGGGTCATCCCAACAACTGAGACAGTGAGACAAATTTCACTTTGCTATTCCAGAGAACTTGAGAGTTATTGTATATTTGTATTATTATTTTTCAATTATTCTTACATCTTTTATTTTATTAGTATTTTTTTATTTCTCTTCTTTCTGTTTAGCCTTCTTCTCTTGGTTTGTTAAATTGCATTGTTTGACTGGTTTCCCTTGTTCTCTCTTTCATGCTGTATTTTTAATTTTCCTTCTTTCACTTGTGTTCCAATAGCGCACTACTCTAGGTTGTATACTTCCTATTCTTCTTATTTGGATCACATATATTCTGTCATATGATTGTTGCTCCATTACTATTATAAATAATTGCTGTTCTATGCAATTGTAAGTACTACACAGCACCCCTCCCGGATCTTAGCTCACTTCACTGTTTCTGGAACTTTATTACTGTTGTGGTTAATTCTATTCTCTCTCACACTACACCTATTTTCTATCCTTTACTCTCACTATACCTCATAATTTGACCTCCCACAAGCTCATTGCTTTCTAGATCCAACTCACAATCCTTCCCCCTCCTAACAAGAGTCTTATCTTTATCCCACCATTTCTAAAAAGTGGCTAGTTGGGTGAAATATCATGGTTAGCACTATACCTATCCAAAGGATCTCCTATTTCTTCTCTATAGGTTGGTACTTTAAATACTATAGAATACACTCCCGCTGTCTTAACCGTTTTGCCTTCCCCCTCCAATTGATCACATAAAAGAATAGGTGGGAGCTGTAAACACCAGTATGCCTGTTGGAAGAGGAAACCCACCAACAAAGGAACAACCAACAGATAATAACAGAAGAAGGTGAAGGAGTGAGTGGAAGCCACACTAACCTCCAGCCAGGACCAGTCTGGAAATAAAACTAAATGGTGGAGAAATTACCCAGAACAAACAACTGAACAATTGTGAGAGAGAAGGCTCAAAACCTTGTAAAGACAGAAGAACCAGCTTCAACACAACCTATCCACACCCGCATAACAGAATACAAAATGTGGTAGACAGAGTGACCCTCAGGTAACCAGCTGGAGGGAAGACACACCAAAGAAAGATCCAATAACAATCAAAACCCAAAAACATATAGAAAACCAACATAAATGACAGCCCAAGACCAGCAAGCTCAGGAGATCAAGGAGACTGCACTACTGAATCTCACAGGTCTCATACCATAGAAGTTCACACCATAAACCCAGGGAATCAGAACAGATCAATTTAAGAAGCGGAGGCCAAGAAGAAGAATCTCACAAACAATGAGAAGACAAAGAAACAATCCCCAAATGAAAGGAAAGGAGGAAGCCTCAGGAAGAATGCTAAATGAAATAGAGGCAAGTCAACTATAAATATTGAGTTCAAAGCAATGATTATAAGGAAGCTCAGTGAGCTCACAGAGAATTACTAAAAACTACAGAGAAACTACAATGAACTCACTGCAAAGTATATTAACATGAAAAAGGAAATAGAAAATATCAACAAGAGCCAAGAGGAAATGAAGAATACAATTTCTGATTTGAAGAACACAGTGGAAGGAATCAAAAGCAGGCTAGATGAAGCAGAGGATCAGATCAGCGAGCTGGAGGACAAGGTAGAAAAAAAAACACCCAGAAAGAGCAAGAAAAGGAAAAGAGGCTCAAAAAGAACAAAGAAGGGTTAAGGGAAATTCAGGACAACATGAAATGTAATAATATCCGTATAACAGGCATACCAGAAGGAGAAGAAGCGCAAGGGATAGAAAACCTGTTTGAAAAAGTAATGATGGAAAACCTCCCTAATTTGATGAGAGAAAAAGTCACACAAATCCAGGAAACACAGAGAGTCCCAATCAAGAGGAACCCAAAGAGGCGCACTTCAAGACACATCATAATTAAAATGGCAAAATTCCAAGACAAAGAGAGAATCTTAAAGGCAGCAAGGGAGAAACAGGAAGTAACATACAAGGGAGCCCTGATAAGACTAGCAGCTGACTTCTCAATGGAAATGCTCCAAGCCAGAAGAGAATGGCAAGGAATATTCCAAGTAATGAAAATCAAAGTCCTGTAACCAAGACTGCTTTATCCAGCAAGGTCTCAATTAAAATGGGAGGCCAAATAAAGAGTTTCCCAGACAAAAGAAGCCTCAAAGAATACACCTCCTCCAAACCAGCTCTGCAAGATATGCTAAAGGGTCTGCTTTAAGAATGGGAAGAAAAACAGTGAGAGAGAGAGGAACACAGGTATGAAAAAATGGCAATGAGTAAGTACCTATCAATAATAACCTTAAATGTAAATGGATTAAATGCCTCAATCAAAATACATAGAATAGCTGAATGGATAAGAAAGCATGACCCGCACATATGCTGCCTACAAGAGACCCACCTCAGGACAAAAGACCTACACACTGAAATTGAAGGGCTGGAAACAAATATTCCAAGCAAATGGACAAGAGAAAAAAGCCAGGGTAGCAATACTCATATCAGAAAAAATAGACTTCAAAAAAAGAGCCATAAAAAGAGACCCAGAAGGTCACTTCAAAATACTCAAGGGAAGACTCCATCAAGAAGACATAAACACTGTAAATATTTATGCACACAACATAGGAGCACCCAAATACATAAAGAAAATATTGGAGGACTTCAAAAAAGATATTGACAACACCACAATTATAGTAGGGGATTTTAAGACCCAACTGTCAAAAATGGATAGATCTTCCAAACAAAACATCAACGAAGATATTGTGGCATTAAACAATGCCCTAGATAAAATGGACTTAACTGATATATATAGAGCCTTTCATCCCAAAGAAGCAAAATACACATTCTTTTCAAATGCACATGGAACATTTTCAAAGATAGACCACATGATAGGACACAAAACAAGCCTCAACAATTTCAAGAAAATTGAAATCATATCAAGCATTTTCTCTGACTTCAAGGGACTGAAACAAGAAACCAACCTCAAGGAAAAAACTCCAAAACACTCAAACTCATGGAGATTGAAAAGCATCTATTAAACAATTAATGAGTGAAGAATGAGATTAAGGATGAAATCAAAGAGTTTATGGAAACAAATGAAAATGAACTCAAAACAACCCAAAATTTATGGTACACAATGAAGGCAATCCTGAGAAGGAAGTTCATAGCGATACAGGCCTACCTGAAAAAGATAGAAATATTTCAAATAAACAGCCTAACCTTACATCTACAAGAACTGGAGGAACAGCAACAAAGACAGCCCAGAGCAAGCAGAAGGAAGGAAATACCAAAATCAGAGAAGAATTAAATGATATAGAGACTTAAAGCACAATTCTAAGGATCAGTAAATCCGGGAGCTGGTTCTTTGAAAAGATAAACAAAATCAACAAGCCTTTAAGCAAGCTCATCAAGAAAAAAAGAGAGAGGACCCAAATAAACACAATCAAAAATGAAAGAGGAGATATTACAACTGATACCACAGAAATACAAAGGATTATAAGACACTACTATGAAGAACTATATGCCAAGAAATTTGAAAACCTAGGTGAAATGGACAAATTTCTAGAAAAATATAATATTCCAAAACTGAATGAAGAAGAAGCAGAAAGCCTGAACAGACCAATAACAGCTAATGAAATTGAAGCAGTAACCAAAAAACTCCCAACGCACAAAAGTCCTGGATCAGACGGTTTCACAGGAGAATTTTACAAAGCATTTAAGGATGAGCTAACCCCTATCCTTCACAGATTATTCCAAAATATTCAAGAAGATGGAAGACTCCCAAACTCTTTTTATGAGCCAACATCATTCTAATCCCAAAATCAGATAAAGACATAACAAAGAAATAAAACTACAGGCCAATATCACTGATGAACATAGACACTAAAATCCTCAACAAAATATTGGCAAACTGCATCCAGCAATACATTAAAAAGATCATACACCATGATCAAGTGGGATTCATCCCAGGGATGCAAGGATGGTACAATATTCACAAATTAATAAACATAATACATCACATAAACAAAAGGAAAGACAATAATCACATGATCATATCAGTAGATGCAGAAAAAGTATTTGATATGGTACAGCACCCACTTATGATAAAAACACTTAGCAAGGTGGGAATAGAGGGAGGATTCTTCAACATAATAAAGGCCATACATGAGATACCTACTGCCAACATCATACTCAATGGGTAAAAGCTTAGAGCTTTTCCACTTATCAGGAACAAGACAAGGATGCCCACTTTCACCATTCCTATTCAACATAGTATTGGAAGTCCTAGCCACAGCCATTAGACAAGAAAAAGAAATAAAAGGCATCCAAATTGGAAAGGAGGAAACAAAACTGTCATTGTTTGCAGATGACATGATAGTGTACATAGAAAATCCTATAGACTCCACCAAAAAACTACTCGACCTAATAAGTGAATTTGGCAAAACAGCTGGATACAAAGTCAATATTTAGAAATCAAAGGCATTTTTGTATACCAACAAGGAAATATCAGAAACAGAAATCAGGAAAAAAATCCCATTTCATATAGCAACAAGAAAAATAAAGTACCTAGGAATAAACCTAACCAAGGAGGTAAAAGACCTGTACTCAGAAAACTACACAATACTGAAGAAAGAAATTAAGGAAGACACAAACAAATGGAAGCATGTACCATGCTCATGGATTGGAAGAATTAACATCATCAAAATGTCCATACTACCCAAAGCAAGTTATAGATTCAGTGCAATCCCTATTAAAGTACCAATGACATATTTCACAGATATAGAACCTTTCAGAAATTTATATGGAACCATAAATGACCCCAAAGAGCCACAGCAATTTTGAAAAAGAAGAACAAAGTAGGAGGGATTACAATACCTGGTATCAAACTGTATTACAAGGCAACTATAATCAAAATAGCCTGGTACTAGCATAAGAACAGATACATAGACCAATGGAACAGAACAGAGAGCCCAGAAATAAACCCAAGCCTCCAGAGTCAATTAATATTTGACAAAAGGGGCAGCAACATAAAATGGAGCAAAAATAACCTCTTTGCCGTGGGGTTGCTCGGTCCTG
Organism: Micronycteris hirsuta; assembly: GCA_004026765.1. Lineage (NCBI taxonomy): Eukaryota > Metazoa > Chordata > Mammalia > Chiroptera > Phyllostomidae > Micronycteris > Micronycteris hirsuta. Next base: position 29,800 of record PVJI01019919.1, read on the forward strand.
CCGGGACCCATGGGTTGACCGTAACCAGTGCGTGTATAAATCTCAGACACGCGGGGAGAAGAAATCCGGCGGCCACGGGTCTCCTCCACCATCCCCCATCTTGGGGAGAAAGACCTGGGGAGAAAGACCCCGTGGGTTGTCCAGCCGGGGGTTTTATTAGCGGGATTAAGACCCATTTACATTGGATTGATTATTCATGGGATTAAGCAGAACAGGTAGGATTACTCATAGCAAG
>PVJI01019920.1:0-30020 GCA_004026765.1 Micronycteris hirsuta
CCTTTGCTGTGAAAAAGTTTTTTAGTTTGATGTAGTTCTACTTGTTTATTTCTGTTTTGTTGACTTTGCCTTTGGTGTCAAATCCAAAAATATTATTGCCAAGACCAATGTCAGGGACCTTACTGCCTATGATTTCTTCTAGGAGTTTTATGGTTTTATGTCTTAGTTTCAAATCTTTGATTCGTTTTGAGTTGATTTTGTGTATGGTGTAACATAGTGGTCCAGTTTCATTCTTTTGCATGTGGCTGTCCAGTTTCTCCAACATCATTTATTGAAGGACTGTCCTTTCTTCATTGTATAGTTCTGGCTGCTCTCTCATAAATTAATTGAACATACATGTGTGGGTTTATTTCTAGGCAAACTATATTCAACATTGACCCAAAAAGTCTTTTATAGCTAGTTTGCCAGGCCAGTATCCAAAGTAGGACTTTGCATTGCATCTGTGTGCTTTGTGTGTTTTAAAGTAGGATAGCTCTTTTTGTGATACTGAATTACTGCAGGCACCCAGGTTTTCCCTCCACCTTTATTTGTCTAGTTGCTTTTTCATGGCGCCATTCAGCTTGTTCTTTCTATCATCAGTATTTCCTGTAGAGTGGGAAATAGACCTAAAAGTGGGAAGGATTCAAGTTAAAAGTTTTTGGCGATAATGGCTTATAAGTAAGACTTCCATATAGGTTATCATCCAAATTAGAATATTTTTGAAAGTGAAAAGGAGAGAGTGCTATTAATAATTACACCAGGACAAAAGTATAAAGCAGAACTTTTCAGGTTTAGGATCACCCAAATAATTGGTGCTATTGGAATACTTCCTGTTTTATCCTATCAGATGACACTTAATATCTAGTTAACTCACCATTAATGATTTTAATTGGTTATTGGATTAGAGTAATTACAGTCTGATTCCTCCATTGTCTGGTTACAGTTCCCTCCTTGTGGTTAAAATGTAATCTATTAGGTGTGGCATTCTTTGGCTGTATACAAATACCATTTCTCATCCACAATTTGCAGAACAATTTTAGCAGCAATTGATAATCCTTGCCAGAATTAATAATTTTATTAAGGTTTTCAGAGTAGTGTTTTTAAAATTCTGTCACTCCTACCTGCTGGCATTCTTCTATTAAAGTAGAACTTTCATCAGTAGGGCCTATTTTCATTGCCTGAAATACAGTTTCAATTAGGAAGCATTACTTGATTCTTTAAATTACTGATTTTTTAAGTTGCTGATAAACTTATTTTTAACATTCAGGCTTATGCAGCCCAGGAAGACTTGGAAAAGACCAAAGAGGAGTTAAAAAATGTAATGTCTGCCCCCCCTCCACCTCCACCACCACCAGTCATTCCTCCGACCGAAAACGAACACGATGAACACGATGAAAATAATGCTCAGGCTAGTGCTGAACTGTCAAGTGATGGGGTAATGAACCATAGAAGTGAGGAGAAACGTGTAACAGAAACACAGAAAAATGAGCGTGTTAAAAAGCAACTCGAGGTATTTAAAATTTGCAGTTGTATGAATATTTAAAATATAGTTTGCATTTTCCTCATTTATCAAGACAGAGTTATTAGAAAGGAACATTTGACCTTTGGAAGCTGTAACACTAGCTGGCCTTGTGATTGATTGGTCTGTGAGCGCGTGGCCTACAGGCAGGCACATCATTTCGTTTCTTCTGTTATGTGACTCCATTAGCAAATGTTTGTTAACTTTATGTAATCAGGCCTTAACTCTAGTGAGTTATTCTTTAATTATAACTTGACCCATGTTTAAAGATAAAAGTATTTTCATGCTGTATTTAAAAACAAATGAATTTAGTTTTTAAACAAAGGGTCTATTAAAAAGCAGTGATAATTTGACTACCTGTGTGACATTACATCATCTGAATTATTATTGATCTAATTATGCAATTAGATCAAAATAGGAAATTTTAATATTCCTGGACTTTTTCCCATTGTTTTCTAATTTTTTTTAATTTTTTTTAAAGATTTTATTTACTTATTTTCAGAGAGAGGAGAAAGGAGGGAGAAAGAGCAATGTATGGTTGCCTCTCACATGGCCCTCATTGGGGACCTGGCCCGCAACCCAGGCATGTGCCCCGACTGGGAATCGAACCGGGACCATCTGGTTCCCAGCCCGCACTCAATCCACTGAGCTACACCAGCCGGGACTGTTTTCTAATTTTTTAATTGGTGAAATCTTTAGATATTAATAAAGAAAATGAGCTGATAATTATAATAAATATATTAAAACTTTTGGAGAAAGCTTCTCTCGGGGTGTAGTATAGTTTTTAGGTCTTACCATAGCCTTATTCCGTAATGGCCACATTAACTTTTTGTAAGTCATTTCAGGTATTGTGAGAAAGTTGAGGAAATTTAGATTAATACAAGAAATCATAATAGTTGATTGGTATAGAAATGAAAGTCCATGGATATTTCTTCCTAACCACGATCCCCGCGATTACTAAAAGTAAAACAAAGTAATACACTGGATTTTAAGGATTTTACACTGGAATTCTAAATATACTAAAAAGAAAATTTCTTGTGTATATTTTTGTCTTAAGTTTTTAAAATCCAAGAAGAAAATAATAGTTACACTTTTTTACTTTTTAAACATAGGCATTAAGTTCAGAATTAGCCCAAGCCAGAGATGAAACCAAGAAAACACAAAATGACGTTCTTCACGCTGAGAATGTTAAAGCAGGCCGTGATAAGTACAAGACTCTGCGACAGATTCGACAAGGCAACACAAAGCAGCGTATTGATGAGTTTGAAGCAATGTGAGAGCTGTTCTTTTGCATACATGTTCTTCATAAGCTGAACCACCAACAGAGAAAAGCAGGCCTTTGCAGATGTGATGGAATGCATCCCACCTTGCCAAAGCACTTATACCAGTTTGACTGTGGTGGCTAAAAGACATACTTAGGGGAGCTCTTCAACATTAAGGCAGTGTGACATCATGCTTGGTTTTCTTTTTCCTTTGAGCCAGGGAATGGAGAACAGTGTTCATCACCTCCTTTCATATTTTGCATTTTCCATTTTTTTCTGTTGAAGATTAACACTAATGATCATGTCTGACAAATGTGTATGTGTGATTTAAGCACTTTGTACATTTTAAAGGACGATGGTGATTTAATGAGTGTTCAGGTTGAGGACTGTTTTCCCTTGCCCCTTCCTTATTTTGCCTGCATGTATTTCACAGTCTCTCTCATTATATTTTCTCCGTGTGCCCCTCTCATATCTTGCCATGCCCATAGCCACAATGCTGCCGCCACACGGGTCACTGGCACTGTGACAAGGAGGCAGGGGAGCAGGTGGCCAGTCTCTGATCTCTGTGCAAAGATGGCTGTGAGTCACGAAAAGGATTAGAAAGTTAAACGGTGTAGTGTGCAGCTGGTGGTTAATTTTTTAATCCCAATTTTACTACATTATTGGATATTTGATCCTTGCTTACTTGATTACGGTCACCTTTGACAGCTGAATTGATTAGTGTTTTATCTTCTGTCATCCTTTGCTTTTCTTTGCCTACAGATTCACAAAGGTGTAGAGAGCAGGTAGTAGTTCCCTAGAAGAGTTTATTGATGACATACTACCTGCAATTAACAGTTGTCTGAAAGATTTTAAAAGTTTCTCTCTTTCACAGATTGGTTTACACAGTCAGACATTTAATAAAAGAAAGTACATATTTGTTGGTAATTGATTATAATCATTAAAAACCATGGACCTTCTTAGAATGGCAGCATATGAAAACATCAGTCCCATGAGGGGACAGTAGTACTACCTCACTACTACACCTGCGGTGACTGGTTGTGCAACACAGTGGAGTGTTCAAATTACACATTTTATGATGCATAGTAAAACTTTCAATCATGAACTACTACGTTTGAGATTTCCTTTTCCTTCAAAATGTTTCAGAGTGCTAAATTTTTAACTGCCTTTTTGTTGAGCTGAATTGTGGGACTCTGAACTGTATCAAAATTATAAGCTCTCACTGGTATACATCTTCCTGGAGTGGTGGTGTTGTATGTCTGAGAGGTGTGTGTGTGCGTGTGTGTGTGTGAGAGAGAGAGAGAGAGGTTGCCCTTGTAGCAAATGAAGAGTGTCTGTACCTTCATTTCTTGGTGTAATTGTTACATAATCATTTTAGCACATTTGGTTCCTAAATCATTGTGCTTATTTTTTGTCTCTAACTAGAGTACTTAAATTTGGTTTGTTAATCCTATTTTATAAATTATAAGTTTAGGTAATACATATTAAGTTCAATTATGTCTTTAGAAGAAATCTTTCCATTTTGAAAGATGTCCTAATACTCACATGTTCTAACATTTTCTTTATTGTAAAACATCTGAATTTGGAGATAAGGAAAGCCTTGTTTTCTCTGTGTGGTTCAGCTACTTTTCATTTGGTATTATGCATTCAGATTGACATTTACCTATTGAAATTGCCATTTTGTTAAGACATTTTTCATGCACAGTAGATTCAAGTTGTGTCTGAAAATATCTCTTATGCTTTTTGATTTTGCTGACTTTAAAAGGATTAATCTGGGCAGACATTATGAAAAGGAAAGGTTACATTTAATATATTTTTTGGATTTTGTAGGACGAAATATAACTGGTTACTTTGAAGTGGCTGTTGTACAGTGGTTGTGCACATGGTTCAGAACGCCCTCGAGGAGAAAGCACGTGAGGGGTGCATGGCAGACCCTGCACTCATGCTGCGGAGCATAAGTGTTCCCTTTTCCGAAGCATTAAAGCAATTGCCATAGCAGGTGACAATGTGGACTACTTTGGATTTTTATTAATTTTCTTCATTTTGAATTGTGTGCACTACCATTGCTACATCAGTTTGATATCAGTGTTGAAAAATTACCAGTTATATTTGCTGTTTATACTCTATTTGTAGATTAGGATTAAAATGGAGTTAATCCATTTTTAAAGATGTGTGAATTTTTCTAAACAGGAACAACTATTTGCAATATGGGTTTTCATAGTGATTAAACCAATTATAACTTTTATTATTAGCAATTGAGAGCACATGTTCATATAGCAATGTAAAGATATATTAATGAGTGTTTGGTAAATTCCACCAGGCGTTTACCATTAGCATAATTTTGTGTTGTACAATTAAGTTACAGTTACATCTATAATTTTGGATAACATTCATTGGTTAACAATAAAGTGACAAAAGCTCATGCCTTTAAGGTCCACTGTTGTTATTTAACATGGAGTTTTTTTGGTATATTTTCTGAAAATGGTCATCTCCATTAGGCCCATAAATCATCACATCTTAAAAATGAAAAGTGGTTAGGAAAAATTACAAAATTCTCATGGATTTACTCTTTCTCCTAAATTATACCTCTTTTGATATGGAAGTAATGATGATTTATTAATTCTGTGGAAAAATTAAATCATCCCTTTCGAAAACGTAAATCAACATTTTCAGTCATTGCTTTTATTGTATAGTGTTTAGTTTCTTTTTCCTAAAGAAGCTACCGTTTCATTGTCATTGATTAATCTCACTGTTAAAATGCTAATGTTCTTTAAAGAACTGTATTCTAAGTGCATTTATTCAAATACATATTCTTATTTTGAAGTAACATTACAGAGCAGTTACCATAAATCGAGATGTTAATTGTCCTTTAAAAGCTTCTTACTAACTTTTAACATGAAGATTATTAAAAGATTATTATTAAATAAGTGATAAAGCTAAGAATGGGAAAAGCCAGGCGTCTTCTCAATTTATAGTAATATTTAACTCACTTTTTTATTGCTGTTCTTTTTTTTTTTTTTTTTAAGATTTTATTTTTATTTATTTTTAGAGAGAGGGGAAGGGAGGGAGACAGAGAGGGAGAGAAACAGCAATGTATGGTTGCCTCTCACATGGCCCTCACGGGGACCTGGCCTGCAACCTAGGCATGTGCCCTGACTGGGAATCGAACCAGGACTGCCTGGTTCCCAGCCCGCACTCAATCCACTGAGCTACACCAGCCAGGGCTTATTGCTGTTCTTAAAGGCAGATAGGTAGTGACTTCTTCTGATCCTGCCAGAAAAGGGAATTTTGTGTTATAAGAGTTTTTTAAAAGAACTAGGAGTACCGCTTACAAAGTATCGTAGGCTGTATTGGAGCTCTCACTCATAATTATTATTAGAAAAGAGCTTCAATGTTAGTATTTTGATGAAAAATAAAAAATGCCAATCATTTTTTGTCTCAGTTTTGATTACCTTATTGAATGGTGATGCTGGAAGTGAAGAGAAAAACTTTTTAGGTACAAAAGCATCACATTCTTTATATGTATGATGGATACAATTAGTTTTTTTTAACTTTCTGTTTTTTAAAAGATTTTATGTATTTATTTTTAGACAGAGGGGAAGGGAGGGAGAAAGAGAAGGAAAGAAACATCAATGCATGGTTGCCTCTTGAGTGCCCCCTACTGGGGATCTGGCCCACAACCCAGGCATGTGCCCTGACTGGGAATTGAACTGGTGACCATTTGGTTCAAAGGCCTGCACTCAATCCACTGAGCCATACTAGCCAGGGCACAATTATTAGTTGTTTTTTTTTTTTTTTTAACAACACTGTTTAACAACATCACTGTTTAAAGCTTAAAGCTGAAGTGTAAGGAATTACTGCCTTTAGCATTAATTTACTGAACTGATCAGTAAACCAAAAACTTAGATATCTTTAGTAAGATAAAAACATTTAAATATGGAGCTACACTACACTGGTAGATAAGTTTCTTTCTTAAATTTATTCTAAATGAACAAGTTTAGCATTTTCTTTTTTAAACTAGATTATGTATCAAATGTTCTAATGTGGTTTATCATGTAGAACGACAGTATTCTAGTACATTTCAAAAGCTCAGTGGATTCTGCAGATGTTTTGATAACTTCATAAAAGTCAAGGCAGTCTGACTCCTCACATTCTACCTTGGTAACCAGGAAAAACTGGCTCACAATAATGTTTCATATATCAAAGCTTATCACTTTTCCATCCTTGACTTTTTCACTTACATTATCTTAACTCCCAGTTGTTCCTAGTGGACCTGCTTCTTAATATGCCCATCTTTTAAGATTGTTAGAGCTGCCATTTTTACCTTTGGAAAGATTGTAACTCCTTACTTTGTTGCCTCAATATTTTGACCTTCCTTAAACTCTGATACAAGAGTTTTCTGGTTTCAGCTTACAATCACTGCTTTAGGAGTTGAAGTATCTATCATTATTTTCCACAGAATTTTAAGGTTAAAGGTCATGAGTGAGATGATATATGACACATCTTTTAAATTCAGGTTTATGTTTGGCTCTGGACTTCCCTAGCTACTAAATGGTTCCAGGTTACTTAATGATCTTCATTTAGCCAATATGTTTTATTAAGTACCAGCTACATTCTGGGATGCAGAAGCGAGATTAGAATGACTGTGACCCTTTGTTGTGGCCTATCTTAAAATATGGAACTTCAAATATTAATTTATCTTAGCTCTTAGACTATTTGCATTCATCTGTTACAATACTAGACTGTTTAAAAAATGGCAATACCATTTTGTTGATTCATGTTATTTGTATGCCCAGATTCCTCCGTGCTTGTATCTAGTCACTTGCTTCCATCCACGTAATTTATTTGTATTTCTCTGTTCTAATTGTTCATGTTTATTTAATGATCACTTTACAATTTAGATGTACTTTGATTTTTATGCATGTCATTTGATTGCTCTTAAAAATAGTGATACTGGTTTTAGTTTGTCTTTACCAAGTCTGTATAGCCAATAGTAGTCCATCTTCCAAGTGGTAATATGGGACCAGAATTTCTGAGATTTATGCAGTGATCCTTGGAAGAGTTCTTTTGATAAAACATGGATTTATTATATGAAATTCTTGCACTTTTATAACGTGTGCCATAATATTACTTTTTGTTTTTTACAAGTTAAATTAAGATGTTTTATTTTCTATTTTAGACCTAGAAATGCACGTATGCCTCAGACTCACAAGGCAGTACCTCCCTCTCTTTCCTGTTGTTCATACTGAACAGTCTGTAATTCAAGACTAGCATTTGAATGTATATCCCATCATTCTATTTATATTATTATTAACTTTAAAAGTTTAGGGTTTTGGATAAAAGAGTTTGTGATGAAGGAAAGTACTACAACATAAAGCAGAGCAGATCAACAGAGAAAAGTCAGTGAAACAGTAAGAATACACAATATGGTTTCTCAAATGTTCCTCTTTTGTGGTAAATTGTTTAATTTTTATTTTATAGCTCAAATATCAAGCACTGATCAGTATTTAAAAGATATCTTTAAATACTGATCATTAATATCTTTAATATCTTAAATATGTTAAAAGTGCCTAAGTTTAAGTTTTCCTAACTTTATAGGAAAGCTCATTTTATACCCAACTGACAAACCAAGTTTAATAATTAATAATAGTCTGTATTAAATATTGAGAAGTTCAATGGCATTAGGAATTTTCTGTTGAATCTTTATTGTGTTAAAATATGCATGACATAAAATCTGCCATTTTAACCGTTTTCAGGTGCACAGTTTAGTAACAGCACACTCACACTGCTGTGCGGCTGTCACCGCTGTGCACCCCAGAACCCTCACACCGCCCCAAATGGAATCTCCGTATTTAGAAACCACTGACTAATTCCCCATTCCTCTCTCTTCTTAGTCTCTGGTAACCACTGTTCTACTTTCTCTCTCCAAATCTGACTATTCTAAGTAGCTCTTATATGTGGACTCACAGTATTTGTCCATTCGTGTCTGACTACACTGAGCATATGTTTTTCAGGTTCATCCCTGTTATTGCATGTGTCGAAGTTTTACTCTTTTTTCAGGCTGAATACTATTCCGTTGTATGTATGTACCATGTTTTGTTTATCTGTTCGTCAGTCGAAGGACATTTCGATTGTTTCTACATTTTGACAATTGCCAACAATGCTACTGTGTACATTGGTGTACAAATATCTGTTCAAGTACTTGCTTTCGATTCTTTTGGGTATATACCCACAAAGGAAATTGCTATGTTTAATTTTTTGAGGAACTGCCATACTATCTTTCTTAGCAGCTGTACCATTTTACATTCCTACCACCAGTGCATAAGGGTTCCAGTTTTTCCACATCCTCACCAACAATTATTATTTTTGTTTTTGCTAATAGCTCTCCTAATGGATGAAGTGGTATGTCACTGTGGTTTTGATTTGCATTTCCCAGTAATGCATTTCTCCATGATGTTGAACCCATCTGTTCATGTGCTTATTGACCATGTGTATATCTTTTCTGTTGAAATTTTTATTCATGTTTTGTCCAGTTTTTAAGTTGAGTTTTTTGTTATTATTTAGTTATAGTTCTTTATATTTTCTAGATATTAATCTCTTATCAAATTATATGAGTTGCACATAATCCCTTACCAGATATATGAGTTGCAAATATTCTTCCATTTGTGGGTTGCTTTTTCACTCTGTTGATACTACCTTTTGAGGCACAAAAGTTTTTAATTTTGATGAAGCACAGTTTATTTTTTCTTTTGTTGCCTGTGTTTTCAGTTTTCATGTGTTTTAAAGAGAAAAAAGTAATTTTTGATGAGGTATTACTAGAAAGAGGCAGATAGTATGGGTGTCTTCTGTACACTGTTTAGAGCCCAGGGATGAAAAGCAGACTGTCTTGACCACCCTAGAACATGCGGTTCACCGCATGCTGACTCGGATGGTAAAGCTTCAGTGGGTTGAGTCAGAATTTTTTGGAGCCTCGAATCCTGTGCTGAGGTGGTTTTGGTTTGACTTGAAAATGCCTGGTGCCTTCGAGGATGAGTTACAGAGGGAACGATAACTTAAGCTTAGGTCCAAAGGGAAATTCATGCTGCTGTGTAAGGTGTACTTTATTCAGAGAATAAAGAAAGCTTAGTAGAAAGAGTTATGTATCTTGTAATTAGCCCGAAGAAAGGCTGTGGTCATGAGAAAGAATTAAATTACTACTTTCTGAGAATTTAAAGGACATATCTGGATGTAATTTACTCATGTTTTCTATGTGTAGTGATGCTTTTTCTTCTTATTTTCCAAATGACTTCCTTGCTATAGTTAAGACCTTTTCTTTTCTTCTTTTATCCAGCCTTTGGGGTTGGGTTCTTCAGTGACACAAAAGAACAAGAAAGACATCCAAGGAAAAATAGATTGGATTCTGTGTTGCATTCCCAGATATTCTACCCTCTTGTCTGATTTTTATAAGTAATTTCTTATTTCTGTATTGTTTGCTTCACAACATTCCTTTGGAATCAGATTTGGACACTTTGATTCCTAATACATTGTCTTCCCAGAAATGTAGTACCTGACCAAGGTTAATGTCCATGTACTTCGAACGTTAATACTTGCTTACAGTGGAAAAATGATTATACAGAGAGTGCTCACAACAGCAGTTCTATCAGTATCCTTTTTGCTTCAGATGACCCTAATAATGTGACTAGAAGGCACTTGAAGAGTTTTCTAAAACAGGTTTTTAAGGAGTTAGAAAAATAGTTCTTAAAAGATCATTTTGAAGAGGTTACATTTAACAACCCAACTCAGTGAAGATGATCTCAGACTATAAATATACAGTTATTCACTGGGAGTGACAGCTTTGAACAACTTTGGAATTTCTGTAGGTTTTTAAAGTTCAAGATCATATTTGATTATACTTGCTCCATCAACTAACTTTTGCTAGAGGTATGATTTGATTCATATGCTTATGTCTAAATAATAGGGGTTGTTTTTCCTTCTTAGTTTTGTTTATTTTCCCCATATAATTCCTACTACAGTATTTCTTTCAATTTTTAGGACATAAACTTTTTGAATATAGGTAAATAAATTCCTTTGCTAATCTAAGTTACAAGTGAATGGTTTTCCTTCCCACTAACTTGTTCAGCTGTAACAACTTACTGCTGGTATATAGATAATACTTGATGGTAGCTCATTTTAGTTTCCTAGAACATTGAGGTTGACTAAGCTATTATTTTTCCCCTAGAAGTTTTAAGATCTTTTTAAAGTAGTAGATCGTAAGTATGAAAAATATTTTTGTTGGTAGGTACAAAATAAAATCATTGTTACTTGGTAGTTTATATGCATTCTTAAAATATCCTGAGAGGTTACTTGCATTTTGTAAAAACTAGAGTACCAAGCAGTTTAAAACCTAGATTTAGAACCCAAACCTCATCATCTGTAAAGTTTATAATATAGTTCATGTAGTGGGCTGCATTACATTCTAGTGTAAGCTGATGTTTTAAGGATATTTATGATAAGTTTGTGGAACATAGACTGTATCAAAGGCTTTGCATCAAATGTAAACAATTTATCCATTAGAGGAGATTATTGGCATTAGTATTTTTGGAGTGTTCTCAAGCATTAGGAAGACTGGAAGCAAGTACGTACGTCTTCTACATTACTGGTATGATGTCTACAGGTAAGAAAATTTTTCTCTACCACCTTTTATTTTTGAGCCATTATGCTTTAGCTCTTAGAAAGTAGACATTTAAACGTTTTTTAGTTTAATAGTATTATGAAAGGAATGCTGAATGGGAGACAAGGAGGCATGACATTTTTTTCCCATCGAGTAATAAAATGAATATGTATGTACTGTGCGTTCATACAGTCATTCATTCTTCCAGTGATTTACAGAGTAATGGCTGTTTATGCAAAGCCCAGTTATAGTTCTGAGAGGCAGATGAGACACTGTGACTGTCATGGAGATTGTAGTTAAAAAAGGGAGTTAAGACGTGGACTCAAATTAAGATACAGAAAATAAAGTAGTTAAATACCAGAAAAAAAATGAGATAAAATGTTCAGGAGTTAGAGAAATTAGAAGTCGTTTAGTAGGTGCCAATTAACAAACAAGAAGGATGAAACTGACTTGATTAATGAGGCTGGAAAAGTTTTCTTAATTTGTACAGTGCTAGGGAGCATGGAAAGGTATAATTTCATCACTAGGGAGGCTAGCTACTTTAAATTTGTTGGCTTAGTTCTTTGCCACTAAAGAATTACATATTCTTTAACACCAAATGTAAATGTGGTTTCCTTGTAATAGAGTGTTGAGTATGAGCAACCTTATTGATACTGGTTTATATTGGAATAGCTGATCTTGAAACACAATATTAAGTAAAATTTTCTTATGGCTTTTTGTTTACTGTATTTAACTTGACACTAAGTACCATTTTTACTACAAATTATTTTTCTACTTTATATGATTATCCATTACCTTAAGCAGTACAGGTAGAAATTTCCTTATCAAACAATTATTAATTGTGTGGATTTTTATAAGTTTATATAGTAATAGCTTCTATCATAGCAAAACATCAGAAAACTGGGATATTAAGGATTTTTTTACCTTGGAGATTTTTTAAAGCATTAAAATAATGAAGTGATTATCAAATTTCCTCTTACTAACTTTTTTTAGCTCCACTTAAAGTTGGTTTTTTGCACTTTTACATGTAATTTTATTTTATATTTTTTAAATTACATTTTATTATGCTATTACAGTTCTTCTGATATTTCCCCCTTTGTCCCTCCTCCACTCAGCACACCCTGCTCCCTCAGACAGTTCCCCCCACCGTGTTCATGTCCATGGTTCATGCCTGTAAGTTCTTTGGCTACTCCATTTCCTATACTGTACTCTACATCCCTGTGGGTATTTTATAACTACCTATTTGTACTTCTTAATCCCCTCACCTCTTCACCCATTCCCTTACACCCCCCTCCCATATGGCAGCTGTCAAAATGCTCTCTGTATCCATGATTCTGTCTCTGTTCTTGTTTGTTTTGTTTACTTGATTTAATATGTATTTTTTGCCATGCTATTGTTCATGGTTTTGATCTGATTAAGTCCCTTTAACATTTTGTATAGTAATGGTTTGGTGATGATAAACTCGTTTAGTTTTTTCTTGTCTGGGAAGCTCTTTATCTGTCCTTCAATTCTAAATGGTATTTTTGCTGGGTAGAGGAATCTTGGTGGTAGGTCCCTGCTTTTCGAGACTTTCAGTATTGCCAAATCCCTTCTAACCTGCAAAGTTTCTTTTGAGTAATCAGCTGACAGTCTCATGAGACTCCCATGTAGGTAACTGCTTTTCTCTTGCTGCTTTTAAGATTCACTTTGTCTATAACCTTTGGCATTTTAATTATAATGTGTTGTGGAGTGGGCCTCTTTGCATCCATCTTGTTTGGGACTTTCTGTGCTTCCTGGACTTGCATGTCTATTTCCTTCACCAAACTAGGGAAGTTTATTTTCATTATTTTTTGAAATAGATTTCCAATTCCTTGCTCTTTCCTTTCCCTATGCTCTTTGCACCCCTGTGAAGCAAATGTTGGAACTCCTGAAGTTGTCCCAGAGGCTGTTTATACTATCCTATTTTTTTTGTATTTTTTTTCTTTTTGTTGTTCTTACGGTGTTTTGCTTCCTTGTGTTCCAAATCATTGATTTGATTCTTTACTGAATCCACTATACTATTTTTCCCTGTAAATTGTTCTTTATTTCAATGAGTGTAGCCTTCATTTTTGACTGGATCTTTTTATGCTTTTACGGTCCTCATTGAGTTCCTTGAACATCCTTACAACTAGTGTTTTGACCTCTGCATCTGATAAACTGCTTATCTCCATTTTGTTTAGCTCTTTTTCTGGAGTTTTGATCTGTTCTTTCACTTGGGCCATGTTTCTTTGTCTCCTCGTTTGGCAGCCTCCCTGTGTTTGTTTCTATGCATTAGTGTAGAGCTGCTTTGACTCCCTGTCTTGGTAGTATGGCCAATGTCTTAGGTGATCTGTAGGGTCCAATGGCACAGCCTCCCCTTTCACCCAAGCTGGGTACTCAAGGTGTGCCCTTTGTGTGGGCTGAGTACACACTACTCTTATAGTTGAGCCTTGGTTGCTATTGGCAGACCAATGGGAGGTATTTAGCCAGGCCAGTCAGCTGAAAGGATTGGCTGTAACCACTTAACCACCCACTTGCACCCTGTGGAGGATCACTTGTGCATGAGCCCGTGATGGTGCTCCATTGTGGTCTGTAGCTGTTCACTGGGTGCACTGGCCCTGAGGTTCCCCTGGTGGTGCTGGCCAACGTCAACCCACACCTGTGTTTTCCCGAGGGTGACCCTGCCTGAGCTATAAAGCAATCTGTGATGGCTGCTATTTGTGCTGGGCTTGAAGATTCCCAGGTAAAGCCAAGCTGTAAATCTAGACTGGCTGCTGCTAGTGCTGGGCCTGGGGCTCAGTGAGGCCAGCTGCTGCTTATTTGAGAGGATTTAGGAAGTTGTGATGCATGAGCCAAGACCAGCCATTCATATGGAAAAGGAGCTTGGGTGGGCCCATGAATTGAGTGGGGTGGGGTCTCTGGGGAGCTCCGAGGTGGGTCAAACGGTGTTAGCCAGGTCGACAGAGTCCCAGTAATGGCACCAGCTTGCCGGCTCTATGGGAAGGGTTTAGAAAAGGGATAATGTCCTTTTCTCGCTTTGATGCCAGACACTTCAGTCCTCCCTGTATACCTCTGGTGCCTTTCAAGCTGCTACCCTGGTGTTGGAGCTCAGAGGGAGTGAGTCTGAGTAAGTGAGTCCATGTGTCGGTTCTTTAATAGGAACTGTTTGGGCTCCAGAAGTTTCTTCCACTAACTTAATCCCTGCTGGATTTTGCAGCCAGAAGTTTTAGGGACTTATCTTCCTAGCACTGGAACCCTGGACTGGGGGTCTTGGTATGGGGCTGAGACTTCTTGCTCCCAAGATATCCCTCCTGAGTTTTTATGCACTATACATGGGTGAGGGACCAGCCTGTTCCACATCTTTGCCCCTCCCACCAGTCTGGGTGCATGTGGTACCTTTATTTCCCTAGTTGTCAGACTTCCATTCAGCTTGATTTCTGATGGTTTTGAGTGAGGGTTGTTCTATATTTTAGTTGTTATTTTGATGTGGTTGTGCAGAGAGGTGAGTTGTGTGCTTATACCACCATCTTGAGTGGGAGTTGTGTTTTTTAAAAACTTAGAAAAGTAGGCATTAAATTACAGATATTTTTAGGAAAACATATTTTTATTGGATTCTGGTATTATATTACATGCTGAAGTTCCCCAGTAGTAAAGGTGCTTTATGTCATACTTAGCTACTTTGTGGCTAAAGCCTCATTTTTAAAAGCTTTTTTTAAAATATATTTTATTGATTATGCTATTACAGTTGTCCCAGTCCCCCCCTTTTATTCCCCTCTGCCCCTGCCCCCCACCCCCCCCGTTCCTTGCCCTTTAGTTTTTGTCCATGGGTCATACACATAAGTTCTTTGGCTTCTACATTTCCTATACTATTCTTAACCTCCCCCTGTCTGTTTTCTACCTACCATTTATGCTACTTATTCTCTGTATTTTTTCTTCTCTTCCCCTACCACTCCTCTGTTGATATCCCTCCATGCCTTATATAAATCCCTTTAACATTTCATATAATAAAGGCTGGGTGATGATGAACTCCTTTTGAACTTGACCTTATCTGAGAAGCACCTTATCTGCCCTTCCATTCTAAATGAAAGTTCAGCTGTATAGAGTATTCTTGGATGTAGGTCCTTGCCTTTCATGACTTGGAATACTTCTCTCCAGCTCCTTCTTGCCTGCAAGGTCTCTTTTGAGAAATCAGCTGACAGTCTATGGGAACTCCTTTGTAGTTAACTGTCTCCTTTTCTCTTGCTGCTTCTAAGATTCTCTCCTTATTTTTTATCTTGGGTAACGTAATTATGCTGTGCCTTGGTGTGTTCCTCTTTGGGTCCAACTTCTTTGGGACTCTCTGAGCTTCCTGGACTTCCTGGAAGTCTATCTCCTTCACCAGCTTGGGGAAGTTCTCCTTCATTATTTGTTCAAATAAGTTTTCAATCCCTTGGTCTTCCTCTTCTCCTTCTGGCACCCCTATGACTCGGATGTTGGGATGTTTAAAGATGTCCTGGAGGTTCCTAAGCCTCCCCTCATTTTTTTGAATTCTTGTTTCTTCATTCTTTTCTGATTGGATGTTTTTTTTTCTTTCTGCTGGTCCACTCCATTTATTTGAGTCCCAGTTTCCTTCTCATCCCTATTGATTCCCTAAAGATTTCCCCTCATTTCCTTTATTGCATCCTTCATTTGTTCAACTAATTGCGACCAACTTTCCTTCAGTTTTGTGAGTATCCTAATTACCAGTGTTTTGAACTGTGCATCTAATAGGTTGGCTATCTCTTCGTCACTTAGTTGTATTTTTTCTGGATCTTTGCTGTGTTCTTTCATTTGGGCCATTTTTTTTCTTGGTGCACCTGTTACTTTAAGGGGTAGAGCCTTAGGTGTTCACCGGGGCGGGGTGACCCACTTCACTGTGTTGTGACGCTGCCTGTGGGGGCGGGGCCTGAGAGAACTGTGGCTTGCTCAGCTCTCCGCACTTTCCCAGCTACCCATAAGCAAGTTGGGCCCTTCTTTGCTGGCTCTGGGGTGGGTGGGCTTGTGTAGTTCCAAATCCCTGTGGGTCTCTCCAATGAACTCTCCTGTGAGGCTGGGAGTTCCTCCCACTGCCTCAACCCCCACAGGTGTTTTCGATGGGTGGTTTGAGGCTTTATTTCCCCTTGATGGTGGTTTGCGCGGCCTGCTCAGCTTCCCAGCTTTTTCTCCTGGTTTATCTGCTTGCACAAATAAGGGACCACCCAGTCAGCCCCGGTGGGTCTGGTTTGGCCAGACTCTGGTTTCGCTGGGTTTTTCTCAGTGCTCCGGCCACGTTTTGGTCAGGCGTGCCCACCGCGGGCCTCTCCAGGCAGCTGGAGCGTTGCCGGTACCGCTCCACAAACCGCATCTCACCAAGTGCTCTCCACCCGGCTCTGCCCCGCTTACTGGTCTGGATGAACGTGTCTTCTTTAACTCCTTGGTTGTCGGACTTCCACTCAGTTCCATTTTCTGTCAGATCTGGCTGGTTTTGTTTTTTAAATTGTTGTTTTTCCTCTTTTGGTTGTGTGAGGAGGCACAGTGTGTCTACCTACGCCTCCATCTTGGTCGAAAGTCCCTTTAAAAGCTTTATTAAATCACTAAAATTGTTTAAAAACAGGTAGTACGTGAACATGAAACAAAATTCAGTAAATATAGTAGGATAACATTAAAAACAAATAAGCCTTTCTCTCTCCTCTAGTCTCCAGCTCTCCCAAGGTAACTGTTTTCAACTAGTGCCTTTCTGGAGATTACCTGCACGCCCGCACGCGCGCGCGCACACACACACACACACACACATGTTACAGCAGTCTGTAGAGATGCTTCTACATGTCCTTCACTGAACGGTGTGTATTTTGGAAATCATTACGTATTAGTACAAAAGGATGTGCTCCTTCTGATGAACCGTGATGTATCCTTATACAGACGCTGCTGTGCTTGGTCCTCTTTAAGAAATCATGTTGGAGTCCAGGGAATACGGTTAGTTTATATAAGCGTTTCTACATCGTATGTGTTCCTAAAACATAGGAAGTTATGTTTTTACTTAAAAGGTATAGGTGTACTTTTATTTCAAAAATTAAATAGTATATGCTTACTGTACACTTCTTTTCTTAAATTGGATTTCTCTATATGTCAGGTTTACTTAAAAGGTAACATGACTATAATGGTCTTAATGTGTCACTTTTAAGGGCCCAAGTGAAAAAGCTCTGCCAATAGTTAAAACTCTGACTTCTGCCAATTCTAGGATCAGAAAATACTATTTCAAAAAGGAAGCAAATCAATAGGGCAAGATTTTCTAAGTGTACTTTGGTAGCTTTTTTTTTTTTTTTAAATGTTTGGTCCTAGATACCTATTTATGTTGGCTTAAATTTATTAAGCGCTATTATTTCCATTCTTTTTCCTTTTTAATTGAATTTATTGGAGGGCACTGGTAACAAGATTGCACAGGTTTCAGGGGCACAGCCCTACAGCACACCGTCTGTGCGCTGTGTTGTGTGCCCCACCCGAGTCAGGCCTCCATCCATCACCATTTACCCCACTAACTTTGGTAATATTTTAGTTTTTAATTTACTTTGCCACCATTTCCTTGGTGATGGCAAATGACAAACTCAGGTCATTGCCAAGCATGTTAATCCATAAGGTGCTTTACCATGTCCCCAAAAGTATTCCAAAGAGATTTGATTTTGCAAGTTTTCTTTGATTTTTAAGTAGATCAACTTTGTGTTTTTTGAACACATCTTCTAAATTACAATATATGCATCATCTTTTAATTCAGTGTGTTACTGCGACTCTCCTTTTTGAAGTTAAGAAAATGTCCTTTGATTTCAGAGCTTTCCTTTTTGTCTGTAAATGAGTTCTTGTCTGGAAACTTTGGCCAAGTTCTTAAATGATTTTCTTGGGCTACAGAACAGGCTAGATTTGTTTTAAAAGTGCTGAAGACATCTCATGTTAATCAGCAGAAACATTGATCTTAGCGGTCTGCAGTATCCTTTTCCCCCTTCCCCAAGATCCATACTGAATTCTAAGGTGATGGATCAGATACTCAGAAATCTGTTTGTCACCATCGTTCCCATTGCTCTTTGAGCTGCCCGAGCTGCTGAGCTCTGACCCCTGCCATGTTTCTGTGCAGTTTTCCTAGGTATGCTCAGATGCCGTCAAATAGTGTGTGGACCATGGTTTTCCCCAGCCTAGGGTACACAGATCTTTCCCAGAGTCCCCTGCCGCTTCGGCAAATTTTTTGCTGTTTTACCAAAGATGCTTGGCTCCAGGTTTTATCAGTTCAGAGCACATTACACGCATAGCCAGTCTGCTCGGCATTCGGAGAGCATATGGGACAGACGTGAGGCAGCATAATATACAGATAATTGCCTGGAATTTGGAGTCCCACATTTGGATTTGAATGTCCCAGCCTCTTACTAGCTGTGTGACCTGGGGAAGCCACTCAGCCATTTGGAGCCTAAATTTCTTCATCTCTTAACTGGGAGTAACAATGTTCATCTTGTCAATATTGATTATAAGAATTTATGTGGAATGCTTTGTTTATAGCCTGGCATATTAAAAGTGTTAATAAATGGTAACTTCTGTCATTTTGTTTTTCATAATATTCTTGCTCATCTGTCGGTATCATGGATATTAGTGTTTGTACCCAAGTCCTTTGCACTTCGTCTTTAATGTCTTCTGTTTGCCTTTTAAGGATTTTACTTGTGATTCTTCGAAGGTCTTGGTCAGCATATGTTTAGTAGAAGACTGTGTGCCAGGCCCTGTGTTAAGTATGTGGAGATAAGAGACGTCGTCTGTCCTGAGCAGTAAAGAGTTTATAGTTTACACCAAGGAGACGTGTGTGTGTGTGTGTGTGTGTGTTGCATAAGCGAGGCTCCCTTCACACTGTGTGTGTGTGTGTGTGTGTGTGTGTGTGTGTGTGTTGCATAAGCGAGGCTCCCTTCACACTTATCTGAAGGCCCAGGCTTCTCTGCCTACACTTGGCGCTCTCAGTGACCTTGCCAGTGTGCCAGCCATATGCTGAGAACTCCCAAGCCTCCTCCAGACCTCTCCCTGAAGGTTTGACTTACACATCCAACTACCTACCAGAAATTTCCACTTTGATAAGCATGTCAAATCAGACTCAAGAACCCTGGCCCCCCACAGTTTGCTCTCAGCTCAGCCAGTAAGTAGCAAGTTCATTTTTTCTGTGAATGAGGACAAAACCTTGACTATTTAAATTACTCTTATTTTCCTCTCACAACCCATGTCCAACCTGACTGTGAACTGTTGACCCAACATTCAAAATAGACACTATACCCAGATTGTGGCCACTCCATACACCTGCCACAGCTGTCACCCTAAAGTGTTTGGATTGTGCTAGAGCTTTTGGGTGGGTTTTCTTGCCTTTTCTCTTGCTGTTCTATCAGATAGTCCTTTGCCTTGGCTGGTGTGGCTCAGTAGATTCAAGTGCCCGCCTACGAACCCAGAGGTCTCAGGCTCGATTCCCAGTCAGGCCACATGCCTGGGTTGTGGGCCAGGTCCCTAGTGGGGGGCATGTGAGAAGTAAAAAATTGATGTATCTCTCACACATTGATGTTTCCCTCTCTTTGTCCCTCTGCTTCTCTCTAAATAAATAAAGTCCTTTTTTAAAAAAATAAAGCAGAATTGAAAAATCAGATCCTGTCACTTCTCAGATACCCCCAGAGGTTTCTCATCTCAGAGAAAGATCCCTATCCCCAGTGGCCATGCAGAGCCGAATATGTCTTGGTCTCTTGTCACTCTGGGGCCTCATCTACTGATTTCTCCTTCTCTTGCTGAATTGAAGTGAACCGGCTTCGTTTTTCATTCTTTAAACTATTCTGTGCTCCTGTTACTCAGCTCGAATGCCCCTTTTCCCCGGGTATTTTTATGCCACCTAAGGATTTTGCTTACATGTCACTTCAGTGTGGCCTTTTCTCACTGCCCTTCCCTGTTATTCTCTACCCAGTTGTTTTCATTATTTTCTCTATAGCAGTTAATCATTAACATATTATATATTTTACTTATTTGTACATTTATTATTTGTTTTCTCCTACTAGCACACAAGCTCCATGAGGGCAGGAATGTTACTGTCCTGTGCAATATGTTCCCGGTGCCTAGAGCCATTGACACTCACCATTGTTTGTTGAATGAATGGGATGGATAGCTTCTGGGAGCTCAGATGGCACCTAATCTGCACCTAATCTTGCTGGAGGGTTTCATGGGAAGCTTCCTGAAGGAGGTAATTCCTAAACCAAGTCTTTTTAAAAGAGTTTTTATTTATTGATTTGAGAGAGAGAATCATTGGTTTGTTTTTTCACTTACTGATGCATTCATTGGCTGCTGCTTACATGTGTCCTGACCAGGGATTGAACCCACAACCTTGACATATCAGGACAATGCTCTAACCAACTGAGCTACCCAGCCAAGCCTCCTAAATCAAGTCTTTAAAAACGAGTTAATTCTTAATTAGGGGACAAAGCTAGGAAGGCTATCCAGGTAGAAGGAACTCGATGCAAATACATCAAGGCACAAAAAGACTTCTGGTAGTGGCACTGCTTGTTTATATTGACAAAATAAAAAGCTTGAGATTCAGAAGGTGGTGTGATGAAACACTAGAAAATCCAGAGGGAAGCAGATGTGGATATGCTTGTGACATTTTTGGACACTTTTAATTTTGGAATGCTGATGGAATGTCAGCTGAAATTCTCCCAAGGGGAAAGTGTGAGGAGAGAAGCAACTTAATCCAGCCCTTGGTGAGCACCAACATGAGCAAAAGGAGCGGTGCAGGAGAGAGGAGGCCAGACCCCCGGGGGAGGACTACAGAAATGGCGGACAGAAAGATGGACAGCCTGTGCGACCACCAGTGTCAGGAACAGAGGTCTAATACAACATTTAAAGTGTACACTGGTTTTGGCAACCAGAAACTCATTGAAAAGAACAGTTTTCTTGGAATTAGACTAGTTTTTACTTAACTTCTGTATTTTCCTGGAAAATGCTTCCCACAAACTATTCATGGAACAGAAAAGGCTCTTCCTAGCAATGTCCTCTGTCACCTCCAGATGACTGAAGCTGACGTTCTGATGTGAACCCCACCCCAACCCATGCCGAAGTTCATGAGATTATACCTAGGAAATGACAGTCTATTCCCATATTTACCTTCTAGAGATTCTCTAGGTGGCGTTGAATGATTTAATCCACTCAAAATAATTTATTTTGTTCATTTAAACATTAAGTGTCTGAAGTTAGGTCCTGAGGATTCAGATATTTAACTACTTTTTGTTGCTTATGCTATTACAGTTTACCCAATTTTCCCATTTTATCCCCACCTCCACCCCGCCCCCCCCAACCCTCCAGCATCCTCCTCTTAGTTCATGTCCATGGGTTGTACAGACAAGTTCTTTGAGTCCTGTTTCCTATACCATTTTTTATCTCTCCGCATCTGTTTTATGCCTACTAATTATGCTTCTTCTTCCCTGTACCTTTCCCTCCCCCCCCCCGTTCCTCCCTTCCCCCTCCCCACTGAAATCCCTCCATGTGATGTCCATTTCCATGATTCTGTTCCTGTTCTGGTTGTTTGCTTAGTTTTTATTTTCATTGTTTGTCTTTTCTTTTAGGTTCACTTGTTGATAGTTGTGAGTTGTCATTTTACTGTTCATAGTTTTTTATTTTCTTCCATTTCTTACATAAGTCCTCTTAACATTTCATATAATAAGGGCTTGGTGATGATGAACTTCCTTAACTTGACCTTATCTGGGAAGCTCTTTATCTACCCTTCCATTCTAAATGAAAGCTTTGCTGGATAATCTTGGATGTAGGTCCTTGCCTTTCATGACTTCAAATACTTCTTTCCAGCCCCTTCTTGCCTACATGGTAAGAGTTTTTGAGAAATCAGCTGATAGCCTTATGGGCACTCCTTTGTAGGTAACTCTCTCCTTTCCTCTTCTTTAAGGATTTTCTCTTTATATTTAATCTTGGGTAACTTAATGATGATGTGCGTTGGTGTGTTCTTCTTTGAGTCCAACTTCTTTGGGACTCTATGGACTTCCTGGAAGTCTAATTCCTTTGCCAGATGGGGGAAATTTTCCTTCATTATTTGTTCAAGTAAGTTTTCAATTTCTTCCTGTTGTTCTTCTCCTTTTGGCACCCCTATAATTTGGATATTCCATCATTTCAGGTTGTCCCAGAGGTTTGTAAGAGTGTCTTCACTTTTTTAAATTCTTGTTTCTTTATTCTGTTCCAGTGGGATGTTTATTTTTTCCTTTTGTTCCAAATTGTAGCTTTGAGTCCTGGTTTCCTTGGTTCCCTGTCACTGTTGGTTCCCTGAATATTTTGCTTTATTTCACTTCGGGTATCTTTCGTTTGTTTTTTCATTTTTAGACCAAGCTCAATCAGATCTGTGAGCATTTTGATTACCAGGGCTTTAAATTCTCCATCAGATAGGTTGGCTAGCTCCTCACCACTTAGTTCTCTTTCTGCAGCTTTGCTCTGTTCTTTCGTTTGGGCCATATTTCTTTGTCTTGGTGCAGCTGCTAGGTTGTAAGGGGGTGGGGCCCTAGGTACTCACCCTCTTTGCTGCCTTCAGCACAGCCTGGGGGGGAGGGGCCATAGAGGGGACAGTGCAGCTCGCCTGCTTGTCTCTAGCAGCGCACTTTCCAACGGACCCTCGTGTGAGACTGGGAGTTTCTCCCACCACGGCAACTGCTGTAGTCCACAGTCAGCTCTGAGTCTTGGTTTCACCTCCAGCCAGCCCTGCCCTCGCAGCCCCCAGCCTCACCGCAGCCAGCCGCCCTGTGGTTTTTCTGAGTCGGCCCTCACAGTCCGCTGCCTTACTGGTCTGGTTGTTCTGGTTGATTTCTCCTTTAATTCCTTGGTTCTCAGAGTTCTTTGCAGTTTGGTTTTCTGGCACTTTTGGTGGTTTATTGATTTCAGATTGGTTGTTATCCTCCTTTTGGTTGCGCGAGGAAGTGAAGGGTTTCTACTTACATGTCCATCTTGGCTGGAACCTCGGATTCAGATATTTTTTAAAAGCACTCATAATGTAGAGGAGGAAACAGGAGAGTTAGTAAGCAGTGTGACAGTACAAGTAAACGAGAGAATATGTACAAAAATCTGGGGAGCCACCAAACTCTTGCTGACATCTCTAAGGTTACTGTGATCGTCAGCAGTCACCTCAGGAACAAGGCATATTTCCCCCAGCTTCCTTTAGTGCTGAGGGAACATTTCGGTAGCTGTCCACTAGTGATCCCAGTGCTGGTTTGCACAGGTGTTGAAGGAAAAATCTCGCTTCAGGAGTAATTTCCAATAGTAGGACCAGGGGCATCAGCTATGTGAGCAGAGGCTGCTGACAGCTGGGACCAAAGTCAGCTCCAGAGTGGGGCCATGCTGAGGAGAGGAAGGATTGCC
Source organism: Micronycteris hirsuta (assembly GCA_004026765.1). Taxonomy (NCBI): domain Eukaryota; kingdom Metazoa; phylum Chordata; class Mammalia; order Chiroptera; family Phyllostomidae; genus Micronycteris; species Micronycteris hirsuta. Next base: position 23,804 of record PVJI01019920.1, read on the forward strand.
TCGGGCTGTGGGACAGGAAAGTCCGCTTACCGTGTGGGCTAACGCTACAGACCTTAGGGTAGGTTTCAACGGATTCATGTATGTTTTGGAGTGGCTAAGCAGCTTTTGGTGGGAAGAGTCCTTTCATTTATTCATCCAAATATTTCAAAGCCTAACATCTTCCAGGTGCTCTGTAAGTCCTTGACATTGAGAATGTAGCAGTGAGGAAGACTAGATCCTTAGCCTAATGGACTTAGTTTCTGTAGAAAGTCATGAAGTGCAAGCCAAATTTAAAAGTTGCAAGTTGTATTACGTCGACTCATGTCAAATTACTAATATTCAACTCTCTTTGACTTATAAAAGCTGCAAATTTATATAAACTTGATATGAAAGAAGCAACAACTGAGCTGGGAAAAATATGGGGATAGTAATTTGGGATACAAAGGTCACAAAAAGTCTCAGGGAGGAGGTGGCATATAAGTTGGCACTGGAAAGAAGAGAAGGCTAGGTCCTCCCCCTCTTTTACTTAAATTAAGATGGTAAATGCAGAAGTCGGAGGGACTGGGGAGGGCACTGGGCCTGGCAGAGACTGGGTGCAGCCCGAATCTTCCCCACCGGCTAAGCAGGGTCGCAGCTCCTCAGATACGGTAGGCTCACTGTTGCTATACCTTTTGATTTTCCAAGATAAACCAGAAAATGGCTTTTAAAAACAGCATTTTAAGAAGAATGCTTTAGATCTTTAAGTTGAAATGCAATTTTATGTGAAATCTCCCAAATTTTACATCAGCTATTTTTTTTTTTTTAGTTTAGAAAATGTTTGCAAGCCAAACAATGTATCTGTTAGCTGTGGGGGGCCTACTCACCACCATTTTGCCTTCTTCACTTTAAAACATTCCAGGTAGAGGGAACAACATATGCAAAGACAGGCAAAAAAGAGCTTGACTTGTTCAAGGAACAGAAAAGAGGGCAATATACCCAGAGCTGAGCAAGCCCACGGGAGCAGCGGGGTCTGAGTGACATTGGGAAGGAGCCAAATCACAGGAGCTCACAGCAGTATGGGGTCCGAAGAGCAGGGACAGAAGTAAAAATTTAGTGTGTGCTCCACTCGGCAAGCTTGTACCCTGAGGTGACACAGGGCCACGTTTGCCTGGAGGAAGGAGCACCTTTTCCTAATCCACACGAAGGTGTCATAAATGTTGCAGGTCTCTTTTCACTTTTCCGTTTTACATTTCAGTCACCTGCCCAAAGGCAGCCATAGTGGCAGAGTCTGCCTTTGAGTTTTGGTTTTCTTTGAATTGGAGGCCCACATTCTTTTTACTATAAAACACCAACTACCTTTCCAATTGAGATATGCATTCGTGACAGTTCCCTTGGGAGGATTTGCTTGTCTGCGTAACACAGTGAATGTACCTGTAAATTTAGAGGCCCTGGAAGGATGCTTTAACTATTGAATATAGAGTAACGGTGGCCTGGAGATCAAACGCCAGCAGACTGGAGACCAGACCCATTCAGCTGTTTTGTGCGGGCCACTAACACCAGCCTGTCAAAGAGTCTAGTGCTCTCATGTTCAAGATAAGGTGGATATAGTTTAAAGATTTACCGTTGAAATATGTGACTTACTCTTGTGAGAAAACATCTTTTTATTGACTGGGAAAGCTCTTGAAATCAAAAGGGTCTCTGCTCAGGGATCTTAGAAATCTGGAGGGAGATGAAATTCAAGAAGTAAAGATGGATATGGATAAAAATAGGATTTTGGGGCCATCCAATAGGTGTGGAATAAAACATTTCAGAAATTCAGTGAACAGGCCTTAAGTGATATGATCTGAACTTGGTCTGGAAAACATTCAAGAGACTGAGAACCAGAGAGAGAAAGGCTTTGGCTTGGGAAGCTCGAGCCTGGGGAGGGGAGGGCGGCGGCCACAGCGCGAGGCCTGAGAAAGGAAGTTGCCTGCGGCACTGAGACAGGCCTGCATTCTCGCGAACCACCTGGGTGGACGGTGGTGGGAGGAGATTGCCAAATTAGTTTTCAGAACAAAATGTGAGAGAACACTTCATCAAAATTCACTGTCAGTTCTTTGTCACTTATTAAAATATTTGCAGAGAGAAAGTAGCATAATTAATAACATTTTCCAGATGCTCCATGTGGGTCATTTAATTTACTTTGTAGATAAAAATGGATCTGATTTAACTTTCTTATTATTTAAGCTGATAGATTCTTACCTGTAGAATTAAAGTGAAAATAGTATTTTTAAGATAAAATCATTACAGTGCTTATATTTTGCTTTTAGATTGGTAGATTCTAATTAGTATCGAATTAAAGCAGAAGTTGGAAAACTTTCTGTAAAGGTGCAGATATTAAATGTGTTCAACTTTGTAGGCCAAATGGTCTGTCGCAACTACATAACTTCGCTGTTTTAGTACAAAAGCAGCTATTGGCATGTATAGATGAGTGAGGATGGCTGCCTTCCAATAAAACTCTATTTATGGACCCTGAAATCTGAATTGTAATTAATTTTCATCTGTTATGAAATATTTGCCTTTTGATTACAATTTTTTAAAAAGTATGATCTGTATAAAAAACAGGTGAGGAGCTAGATTTGGTACATGAGTTACAGTTTACTGACCCCTGAATTAAAGGATTTAAAAAATAGGCATGTTCTTCCAAAGCCCAGTGGTCATTTTCTCTCAGCTGTCTGTAATTTTTTATTATGGGGGGTTTGTTTTGTTGTAATGAAGAAGTTTCCTTACACATTCGAAAATCTTCCAGCAGTGATTCTGAAACCAGTGTGTATCAGATTTACATGGGAGGTTTGTTAAAATGCAGGTTTCAGGGCCCACTCCCTGAGCTTCTGACTCTATGTGGGACCCGGGAACTTGCATTTTCAGCAGGTGAGGCTGGCGCTGTTGTTCTGGAACACCACTTTGAGAATCACTGATTTAGAGATGCGGTGCCAGCACTGTGGGAATACCAAGGTTGCTTCTTTTGCTCATTGTCTTTAGAGTATTGACTTTGCATTCAAATTTTGAATAGTTCAAAGAACAAAGATAATTGGAACCAAATATATAACTTTCTCATCTATTGTATTTTTCTCCATGAATTTCTGATTTAAACTCTTAAAAACTAGATACTGTTTTACAACAGTGTTAGGGAGAGATGTGAGCCTAAGAGAAATATAAATAAAGGAATATATGTTATTTTATATAGTAATTATTAACATAATTATATAATAGATACTTCTGTATCCATTTTTAATAACTTTAAAAATTTTTTAATTGATTTTAGAGGAAGGGGGAGAGAGAGAGATCGATTTGTTGTTCCACTTATTTATTTATTGGTGGTGGTTTTTTTAATTGGCTCTGTGCACTTTGTTTCTTTAAGTATATTTTATTGATTATGCTATTAAAGTTGTCCCAATTTTTTCTCCCCTTTCTACCCCTTCCTACCATCTAGCATTCACCCCTCCCATAGTTCATGTCCATGGGTTGTACATATAAGTTCTTTGGATTCTCCATTTCCTATACTATTCTTAACCTCCCCCTGTCTATTTTCTACCTACCATTTATGCTTCTTATTCCCTGTATATTTTCCCCCATTTTCTCCCTTCCCCCTTCCCACTGATAACTCTCCATGTGGTCTCCATTTCTGTGATTCTCTTCCAATTCTAGTTGTTTGCTTAGTTTTTGTTTTTGTTTTTTAGGTTCAGTTATTGATAGTTGTGAGTTTATTGTCATTTTATTGCTCATAGTTTTTGATCTTCTTTTTCTTAGATAAGTCCCTTTAATATTTCATATAATAAGGGGTTGGTGATGATGAACTCCTTTAACTTGACCTTATTGGGGAAGTACTTTATCTGCCCTTCCGTTTTAAATGATAGCCTTGCTGGATAGAGTAATCTTGGATGTAGGTCCTTGCCTTTCATGACTTGGAATACTTCTTTCTATCCCCTTCTTGCCTGTAAGATTTCTTTTGAGAAATCGGCTGATAGTCTTCTGGGAACTGCTTTGTAGGTAACTGTCTCCTTTTCTCTTGCTGCATTTAAGATTCTTTCCTTATTTTTAATCTTGGGTAATGTAATTATGCTGTGTCTTGGTGTGTTCCTCCTTGAGTCCAGTTTCTTTGGGACTCCCTGGGCTTCCTGGACTTCTTGGAAGCCAATTCCTTCACCAGATTATGGAAGTTTTCCTTCATTATTTGCTCAAATAGGTTTTCAGTTTCTTGCTTTTCCTCTTCTCTTTCTGGCACCCCTATGATTCATATGTTGGAGTACTTAAAGTTGTCTTGGAGGTTCCTAAACCTCCTCATTTTTTTGAGTTCTTGTTTCTTCATTCTGTTTTGGTTGGATGCTTATTTCTTCATTTTGTTCCAAATCATTGATTTGAGTCCCCGTTTCCTTCCCTTCACTGTAGTTCCCTGTATACTTTGCTTTATTTCACTGTGAAATAGCCTTTGTATAGCCTTCATTTCTTCCTTCATTTTGCGACCGAGCTCAGTCAGTTCTGTGAGCACCCTGATTACAAGTGTTTTGAACTCTGCATCAGATAGGTTGTCTACCTCCTCATCGCTTAGTTCTTTTTCTGGAATTTTGATCTATTCTTTCATTTGGGCCATATTTCTTTGTCTCGATGTACCTGTTACATGATAAGAGGTGGAGCCTTAGGTATTCACCAGGGCAGGGCAACCCTCTTTGCTGCATTGTGGTGCTGTGTGTTGGGTAAGGATCAGGGAACAATGCTGCTTGCTCGGTCTGCTCTGACCCCACTTTCCATCACTTCCCTTGCATCCCGCAAGTGGATTGTGCCCTTTCAGGTGCTGATTCCCAGGTGGGTGGGTTTGTGGGAACTCTATTGTGAGACTGGGAGTTTCTCCCACCTTCACAATTGCCACTGGATTTTACAGCTAGAGGTTTTGAATCTTTAGTTTCCTGGACAGTCAGCACACACCTGGCCCATGTGGTTCACCACCTTGCTGCAGGTCCTCTCTGCTTAGCTGCCCATCTGGGCCTGGCTGCCCATCTCCACTCTTCCTGTCGGTCTGGATGAATGTTTCTTTAACTCCTTGGTTTTCAGAGATCCATGCAGATTGCTATTCTGGAGGTTCTGGTTGTTTATTAAATTGATGGTTATCCTTCTTTTTGTTGTACAAGGAAGTGAAGTGTTTCTACCTACGCCTCCATCTTGGCTGGAACCCTCAGGGCTCTGCCTATTGATTGTTTCTTGTATGTGTCTTGACTAGGGATCAAACCTGCAAACTTGGCGTATCAAGACAATGCTCTAACTGAGATGCCAGGCCAGGCCCTATACCTGTTTTTAAAATAGTATACTTACCAAACATAGCATTTGTGTTTGTCCTCTATCACGTCATTCTTTTCTTCAATTTTTACTGTTTATGTCCACAGCAAAATAAAGTTTACTTTTGCTTGCTTATGAACTTTGTGTAGTTTTATTATACACATGCACACATATCCATCTTGATGAAGATAGCAGGGGTTCACTCATTTTCACTGCTGTGAGTGCATTTGCTTTATGAATGAATGCACTACAACTTACCCGTCCCCTTCATGGTGAGCTCAGGGATTGCTCCCATTCTGCTTTACAGTCAGCACAGCCATAGCTGTTCTGCCGTGTGTCTCCTGGTGAATACGAATGTCTCTGCAGCTGAGGCCTAAGGAGAGGAATTGTTCAGTAGCAGGACATGCACATCTTCACCTTCTATGTAACTGCCAAATTGTATTCCAAAGTAAAGGCATATCCACATCTTCACCATGCTTGATATCACTAGATTTTAAAGTTTTTGCAAATTTGATAGGCTAAAATAGTATCTTACTGTGTTTTAATTTGTTTTCTTGATTGCTAATGTTATTTAAATTTTTTTTATTTTTATGGGACTTTCGTGTCTCCACTTTTTTGAAATGAATTTTTTGTTTTTTTGTTTTTGCCTCTTCTCTACTACATTCTTTTTTTAAAAATTATTTTATTGTTGTTCAATTACAGTTGTTCGCATATACCCTCCCCCACCCCACCCCAGGCAAACCCACCTCTCTCCCTTGCTTCCCCCCTCCCCCTTGGTTTTGTCCATGTGTCCTTTATAGCAGTTCCTGAATACCCTTGTCCCCCTTCTCCCCTTCCCCTTCCCCTCTGGTTACTGCCAGAATGTTCTAAACTTCAATGTCTCTGGTTCTATTTTGTTTCTCTGGTTGTATTTTGCTTGCTTACCTCAGAAGCGTCTTGGCTGTGGCTG
>PVJI01019921.1:0-14335 GCA_004026765.1 Micronycteris hirsuta
GGACCCTTGCACCTGAGACAGCAGGAAACCAGCCTCTGCGGAGGGACAGGCAAGGGCGGGAGGAGGCCTCGGGAAGCCCCTGGCTGGCCCAGGGAGCCCCCGCTGGGGAGGGGCAAAGACAGGACTCAAGGTGAAGTTTCCAACACCGGGAAGGGGGCCCCTCCGCACCCCGGGACACGTTCATAGGCCCAAGGAGGAGAGGCGTGGGTTCCTGGGGATGAGAAGGGGGCTGCCAAGAAGGTGGACCTCTGGGCCTCAGGGAGCCAGAGCGGGGAGGCACCAGCTCCAGAGTCCTTAGCAAGTGACAGCTGGGAGACAGGAGGACAGCACGGCTGTTTTGTCCCCTGGTGCCCCCACCCTCTGAGTGCTTGTTTGGTCGGGTCTTCCCCGGCTGGGGAGCCACAGGAGGGGGTCGTGTAAGGAGGGGGTGCTCTGTTGTTGGGCAGCTGTCAGGAAGAAGGCGGGGAGTTCCGGGGGCTCCGCGGTGTCCTTGGGACACGCAGGCTCTATCTGATTTACTCTGCGCATTCCTGCCTGCGGGGAGGAACGTTACAAGGACATGCAGCCCACAGGGGATTCAGATCGTGTGACTCACCCAGACCTGTCCAGGCCCAGCTGGGAAGAACGCCGCGGGTCTGATCCTGGCCGATTCCCAAGTGTACGTGCCGCCGACCTCCTCACGCAGCCTAGAAGGAGCCGAGGGACCTGAGCTGAAATGAAGCCTCGCTCCCGCACAGACAGACAGACAGAAACATGGACACGAGCAAACACACGAACTCACAGATTTATGTGGGGCTTAGCCTCATCAGTACACACATGCTCACCTTTTAGCTTTACACACCACTCCCCACCCCCAACAGTCAGATTTTAGCTACAGTCAGACACACACACACACACACACACACACACACACACACACCCAGAGTTACACACACAAACTGAAGCACACATGCTGTTCCAACCACCTGCTGTCCCGGGGTGATGGCGGGAACCAACAAGGAAGGGCAGGCTCTGCTGGCGCCCAGCTAAGCGGGAGCCCTGAGCAGCAGCGGCGGCCTCGCTGCCTGAGCAGGCAGGTGTGTGGAGAAGACCACGTTTATTTTTCCTAAACAGCCCAGTGCAGGCAGGTCTCCCTCACCCAGGAGCTGTGTCAGGTCTGGGTCTTGCCCTATGGACAGGCAGCCGGTGCTGGCAAGGCTCTGGCTTTGGTGCAGACTGCTGCTGGGGCTGACGCTGTCCCCTCTCTGAGCCTCAGTCTCCTGGCCTGTGAAATGGGGCTATCACCCTCACACAGTCATTGTGAGGGTCAGATGAAGTGACGTTCGTGAAGGCCGGGGCCTGGGACACAGTGCTTGCGCAATGCCTGCCGGCTCTCTCCCTTCCTGGTGCCTGGCTTTCAGACCACTCTGACTCGCCTGGCCTTTGAGACGAAGCAGAGAGTCAAGGCCAGCGGGGGCCCCGCCTTTGACGGTGCAGGAATTGGCAGTCTGGTCACCCCCGTCAATCACGGGCTCCCTCTCCAGTCCCCTCCTGCATTAGCCTCTGCGGTTCAGCTCAGAAAGGCGGCGGGTGGTGGAGTGGGGAGACGGACAAGCACAGGGCTGGTGTCTGGGGAGAGGCAGACAAACCACAGGGCTCTGCAGGGGCCATCCTGAACGGTGAGGGGGGACCCTGGTCATGTCCCCTTCGGGCCACAGGGTGGTGTTGACATGAAGAAAGGAGGTGACGTCCTGAGGCTCAGGGCCGGGCGCTCAGGAGACACTGAACAGACATCCATTCATCCCCATTAGTTCATTCATTCTCGAGACCTGACCCCTCGTGCTAAAGCTGTAACACACCCAGTTGTCACACTTTTGTGACAATGTCCCGGGACTCTTTCTTTTGTGTGACTTTTTTTCTCTTAACCAGGGAGGAACCTCCCTGGAAGCCTCCGGCAGGACTTCTTTCATCTTTTATTGGCCAGAACTGTGTCACCGGCCCGTGCCGAACAGTTGCGGGCCAGGAGAATGAGGTCACTGCCGGTGTCCCCATGCCCCTGTGTTGGGTGCTCACCACCTCCGCAAAGCCACACAGTCTGCTTCTGCTCGGAGGGAGGGAGGAGGGGCCAGCTGTTGGGAACGGGGTCTCCTAACCACCCTGAACACCTCGCTCCTTCCAGAAATCCCCCGAAGTTGGTGGCAGTCACGTTTTCGTGTTGTCTCCTTGGAATGCCACAAGAAGCCCTAACTTCCTGATTTGAGAAATGGGCATCACAAAAAGGAAAGCTGCAGGTTTGCGGTCCTCATGCCTGTAAGCACTGAACCAGAATCCAAGCCCGGGGCCGTCCCACCTGTGTGGCAGTGACATCCCACGCCCCCAAGACGGGCATGGCAGCTGGACAGGCAGGGCGTGGGGGAAAGGATGCTGCCGAGGGGCCTGGGCTGGGGTCCAGCTCTGCCACTCACCTGAAACATCCTTCCTCTCAGCCTCAGTTTCCCCATCAGGAGAAGGGCGGGATTAGACTGTGAAATCATTCAAGTTTTTTCTGGCTCAAACATCCTTTCATTCAGTACCTTCTACAAGAGTCTGGGCCCCAGGGAAGGAAATAAAGAACCAGCCCTCCCGTGGCCTGTCCACTCAGAGGCCCCGCGAGGACCGCTCACGGCCTCGGCTCCACTATTTCGGGCTCATGAGTTCATCCCGAGGCCCGTGCCAGCCCCCGCGGTTTCTCATCTTTCCATCCTGGTCCCTGTGACAGAAGGACTAAAAATACCGTGTTCCCGCAGGCCTGCCACCCGGCTGCCGCCCTCTCTGGAATCTGTCCATTTGCCTGTTTTAGGTGCACCTCAGACGAGAGCTGAGGACAAGCCCCACTGGGCAGCTCGGACTTCCAGCAGCTCTGCTCCGGGTCGTGGGTGCGGACCAGGGGGAGCAGCCCGTTCCGGCTCTGCCACCTCCACTGTCCAGCACGGTCCAGCTCTGCCACTTTCTCTCTGGGTGAACTTGGCATGTCGGGAACCTCTATGCCTCTGTTTCGTCATCTGGAAAATGGGGATGCTGCCCCCCCATTTATCACAGAGTGGGAATTAAAGGGGAGGGCCTGGCTGGACAGTGGGCTTGACCTCTGTCTGTTCCTGCATGCCCGGAACCCATCCTCTCTGCCGCCTGGGTACCTCCTGGTGACTCGGACCCCCAGGGTCCTGCTGTCCGGTTCTGAGCCTGACCCAGTTTCACACGGGCTGTGCAAAGAAAGCCCTTCCCTGACTGGCTTCGTGACACAGCCCCAGATGAATCGTGCATGGTCACTGGGGGGAGGGGGCCCCCATGGGCAGGACGGCGTTCAGCAAATGGTGCTGTCTCTCCCTTTTGCTCTTTCCTGCAAGAGCAAAGGCAAACTTTTCTTGAAGACTGGGCATCCTGGAACACCCCACTCCCACGGCAGACCCGTAGGAGGACGGTGAGCCTCACGCCACTGGCTGGGGCACAGAGGAGGAAGCTGCCGGAACGCAGGCCGGGGGAGCTGAAGCTGGCGGTGCTGGTCCCACTCCTCTCTGAGGCAGCCTTGACCCCGGCATCCTCTGCCCACAGACCACTTCCTGCGAGGACCTGTCTCCTTCAGGGAGGGCCATTGGAGGGGAGGGTTTAATTCCAAGTAGGGCTGTCAGAGAAGGCCTTACTGAGAAGAGGATGTTTGTGCAAAGACCACAGGTGACAGGGAACTGAACATCCTCGCCACCAGGGCCAGTGGACTGCGGGGAGGGAGTGGGGCACCCCTCGGGGCTGGTCTGAGCAGGGGTCATGTGATCTGACGTACAAGTTCCCTCTGGCCCATCCGTTGGGACTGGTCTGCCTGGGGCTCGAGGGCAGAAGCAGGGAGACCAGGCAGGAGGTATAGTCCAGGCAGGCGCTGAGGGTGGCGTGGAAGTGGGGCTTAATTCCAGGCACATGCGGAGGGCAGTCCACAGGCCTTGCTGAAGAGCGCGGGGGTCGGGGGCAAGCTGGCCATGCGTTGGACGGTTTGCAGACGTCCCTCTGTGACCCCATCCATCCTGTTTGACAGATGAGACACAGACTCACTCGGTTTGGTTGCTTGTCCCGGGCCACACCGCAGACAGGGCTGGCGAACTGACCCCAGCCCGCTTCCAAAGCCAAGTGCGCACCCTCGGCCCCTTGTCCCGGCCCCTTGTCTCTCAGCCCCGCCAGCTTCACATTCCAGGTGGGTAAGACTCTAAAAAAGCTGTTCATAAGACACGCACACACATCACACACAGGTACATGCACACACAACACATACACATAATACACACACATACACACACGAGTACATGCCAATATACCACCATACACACACCACACACCTCACATCACGCGCACACACAGCGATGCCACAGACCACATACACACACCACACACTAGACATGTCACACGTCCACCCCGCACACATGCACGCAGTGTGAGATGAGCTCGGCGCAGGCCGCCCAGTCCCAGCCCGCTGTCTCGGCTCCCAGAGGCCATGGTTTGGACTCGCGTAGACTGGTTCGAACCCTGGCTCTGCCGCTTTCCTCCTGTATGACCTGGGGCAGGCAGTCAAACCCTGCTCTGCTTTGGCTTCCTCCTGTGTGAAATGGGGCAGCAACGGCCATGTCAGGGCCGTGTGAGGGTGGGCAACAGCTTCAAGAGCCAGAGGCTGCTCTCGGCTGGGGGCTGGCTTCTGCCTACCTCAGTGCCCCCATCTGGGACCCTGACAACTTCACATGGGGGCTCTTGGGAAAGTCCCCGAGAACCCGGGGCAGGTGTCCGGCCAGCCCACGGGTCTGCCCACAGGCTCCCCAGGAGACACAAGCTCAGCCCCGCCCCCCCAGCCCCGACTGTGGGCAGCTCTGGCTGCTGCCTTGTCACCGCAGAGCCAGCGGGACCCTTTTCCTTTGGGTCGCGCTGTGACCTTCTGCCCCCGGGAGACGACTTGCTCTGCTGGAGAAGGGGGTTAATGGGAAGCACACGTGTTTGGAGGGAAACATGCCCGCTGAAAGCCGGCTGTGGACAACTGTTGGAGCATCCGCTCTCCCCGCGGCCGGGCCGCACATCTCTGCTGGCCACGCCGGCACGGTTCTCTGAGCACCTCCGGTTTCCTCCCTGCTCACACCTCCGGCAGGCTTTCCTGTGAATCTAGCCGGGCTGCTCTTGAACCCATATGTGTGCACACACGCACATACACATGCACACGTGTGTGTGCACACCCATGCACACAGTGAGGTCAGGATGCTTTCCCTGAATGCCTCAATATCCTCAGTGTGTGCTCATTTGCAGGTAGGTCATGCTCCTTAGAAGAAAGGGCACTGGACTCGATGTAAGAACATCTGATTTCAAATTTTGTCCCCGCCATGACACTGAAGGTCTCTGACCAGATAGTCAAGTCCTCCCTGTGGCCTCGTTTGGGCATTTAGCAAGTGACAATGGAGCGTGGTTCTAAGTGTCTAACTGGACGAGACATGCATGTGAGGGCCTAGCCCAGGCCAGCAGCACGTAAATAACCGCCAGGTTTGTCTCTCCTCTGAGAAGTGTGTCAGCTAATAATCTTTCGGTTTGGTTTGCAAACTGCTGGTCTAACATATACCTGTTTGTTTTGGAAACTGTTGGTCTAATGTATACTTGTTTGTTTTGCAAACTGCTGGTCTAATGTATACTTGTTTGTTTTGGAAACTGCTAGTCTAATATACACTTGCCACGTCCCCTCCCAGATGTGTCCAGTAAACATTTGCCCGTCGCCTGCTCTGTGATCAGACATGACCTGATGTTGAGGAAACAGGAGAGGCACTGTCTTCTGTTAGGGGGCTGGAAGTCTCGGGCGGGGGGCGCAGTCAGATGAGTGAAGCCCCTCCTGCCCAGGCCCCTTGGTCCAGCCCACATACCCCTTGGCGAGATAGCCCGAGATGTCAGTCTGACCGGCCTCCCTGCTTTGCACCCCACGTGGCTGCCTGTGCCTGACGGGGAAAGTCCTGGCTGACCTCCAGCCCTGGGGGCTCGGGCCCATCGGCCCCTCCGGACCCACGTTTTCCCTCTGCCTCCTCCTTGCTCTGCACCCTGCAGCGAAACCTACCCTGGAAACACACCTTGTCTATGCACTCTGCTCTCTTTGTCTGACCACACGGCTTGAACCCCTGCCCCCTGTCTGTCCCTGTCCCTTAGGCCCACCACAAGGCACTGGTGTCCGGTGTTTGTCCCGGACACGAGCCTTGCCCAGAGAGCCCTGGAGGACAGAGGCTGAACTTCACCCCCGCTGAGCCCCCAGGCAAAGTCAGGGGCTGGGCAGTTGCTCAGTAACTTCAAGTTGAATTGAATATCTGTTTAAAGAAGTATTCTTTATTCATCAGCAGTTTTGGCAAGAGAAACTGCCCCCCAGCAACGCTGTGGCACTTGGAGGGCCAGGGAGATGCTCAGGACCTCGGAGCCATGGAGCCCCAGTGGCTACAGCCTGCCCAGAGACACGCCTGCTGAATCCAAGTCACCCACCCGAGCTCCTCTGCCACCTGCCCCAGGCCCTGCTTCTTCTAGTTCCGCTTTTGCTTCTGCCTCCTGTCACCGGGTCCTTTGGGCAAGTCCTCTCTGCCATTTTGGAAAGAGGAGGGGACCCTTTCTGAAGGTGCTGACGGATGTTCCCAGAGGTCTGCAGGCAGCAGGGTCCGTGGTGATGGGCAGCATTGTCTGAGAATTTCCAGTGCGCCACACACGTCTGTCCATGGCCTGGGAGCCTTTACTGGATGGTAACAACCACCAATGGTCAGCCACGGGGAGCCCCCGGCATGCTAGGCACAGGCAGGCTCTCACACCCGCCCTGCGTCAGAGCTCCTGCCCCACCTTCCAGCCGAGGCAACGGGATCTGAGGGTTGAGTCACTTGCCCAAAGGGATGGAGTGTGGAGTCCCCAAGCATCATCGATGGGACAGCCCAGCTGCTGCCCTGAAACCCATCTCCAGGACGCCATGTGCCCACGGCAGCTCCTCCCCAGCATCTGAGCATGCAGAGGCACCAGGGGATGGGAGATGCAGGCTTATCTGCTGGGCGACTTGGCTCAGGATCCCCAACACGCGGCTGAGCTCTCTCAGGACCGCGTTGCCCCTGGGGGTGTTGCCACTCAGCCTCCCTCCTTCCCTCTCTGCTCACCCCAGGCCCAGACCACCCGGCCCCACAGCTCTCCCAACAGCCGACTCCTGCTCCCTTTTCCTCACTGCTGTTCCCCAAGAAACCCCGCCAACGCTGTCCCCCTCGGCGCCTGCTTTTGGAAGACGGGGGGTGCACATGCACAGCGAGAGCCCTGGAGGCAGCGGCCTGCTGGCTGAGCCCCGGCCCCGCTTTGTCCTCCCACACTGACGGACCTCAGCCGGCCCCCGGGATGAACTCCATTCCCAGCCTCTCGCACCCCCGGGGTTGGGTACGATTTCTCGGGGCCGTGAGATGAGAGAAAGAGGCCACCAGCTCCATCGTTTCGTCAAGAATTTGTTAAGATATACAAGGCACACTTGGGCGGCAGGAAGACGCAGAGTCGCTGTCCTCACCACAGGAGCACTGCAGGGGCGGACAGGACAGGACAGGACCGGGTGGACAGGGCAGGTAAGGAGAGGACGCCTGACATTCTTTCCAGGCTGTTCCAGGAGCCAGGGAGCCCGGGCCTGGGGGAGCGTCAGCGAGTCTCAGAGGGGATCTGGGACGGCAGTCGGCCTGCTCGCCCCGGGGCAGGTCAAGGGTCTGCTCCAGGAGCCAGTGTGCCTGGGTCCAGGGGAGGGTCGGCGAGTCTCACTGGGGATCCGGGGCGGCAATCTCTGCTCGGGCCCAGACTGGCTGGGTCGGGATCGAGGGCTCAGCGGAGGTCAGGCGGCGCTCACGTCACGAGCAGCCTCTCCTGCGTACCTGGGCGTAGCCCCTGGCGAGCATCTGGCCGATGGAATCAGAATGCAGGTAGTCTGAGGGACTTCAGGTGTGTGCCCTGAATGGGAGGCAGGACGTGGTGTTCCTTCGTGGACCCTCTGAAGCAGGTGACACCTCAGGGAGAGCAGAGCCATGGAACAGAAAGAGCCTGGGCCTCTGGCAGCTTTGCCAAGCCTGCTGGGACTTTGACACGAGAGACAAGACCTGCGTCTCGTTCCAATCACTGCTACTTGGAGGGTCTGTGGCACTTCCACAGTGGAACCCAGCACCCCAGCCCATTCAGATTTCAGCCTAGGCTTAGCTGGCAGAGCTTTGGATTTTAAAGGGCCGCAAGAGCCCCATCACTGCGGAAGGCATCCAGCATGGACTGGGGCCATGGACGAGAGGAGAGGAGCCCAATGGGCAAGAGCCAGGAGGAGGGGCCTTGCGTGGTGTCCAGCACCTAGGCAGGCCTGAGGACGTGGTAGCTGCTAGTACTATAGCTGCTGCCACTGTCGCTACTGATGTCATTTAAGCAGGGACCTGACCAGAGGAGCAGGTAGGCAGAGCCCTGTCTGCCACGTCTGAGAGCAAGGGGACAGTCTGAACTGGGGCAGAAGGACGTTTCCCTGGGCTGGGAGCACTAGGGTGACGAGAGAGCAGGAGAAAGCTCAACCCTCCATGGCGGGGGGAACTTCTCAAGCCCCACCCAGGCAGCCCTCCAGCCTGTGTGGCGAACATCACCCACCCACGACCTTGGAGGCCAGGAGAGAAGTGTCCTTGTGGATGTCAGTCCCGAGGGAGGAGTCTGTCCTGGGTGCGCCTGCTGACCCTGCCAGAGTGACTGGGAGGAGGGGATGAAAGCAGCACCTGGCCCCGTACTCAAGGCACCCCACTTTCACATGAACCTGATGGACTTCTCACTGTCACCCCAAGCCCTGCCTCTGTCACTGTGCTGTCCCCGCAGCCTCCCCACCCGCTCCCTCTGCCAGCTGCTTGGCATGGTGCCTGCCAGGTCCCAGGCCATCCCGTTGAGGCAGGGCCACCCCCAGGATCCTGCCCACAGGTGCCTTTCCCTAGACAGAAGGGAGAGCACCCAGTTCCCCCCAAAGTGCCTGCCCAGGGAGGAAAGGGGGTGGCAGCTTCCTGGTGGGTGAACAGAGACTCGAGGCGCTTGTCCACAAGCCCCAAGTGAGTGAAAGTGAGCAGGGTACCCACAGGCTCATGCAGAAAATGACGGGAACTCATCCAGAGACACTCGTGACAGGTGACAGCTGTCCCCAAGGAGAGGGGCTGTGAGGACCCAACTGACAGATGACTTCGGGAAGCTGCAAGCCAGGAGGTGGCCCCGTCAGCTCAAGGGCAGGCGATTCCTGCCCTGCTGACCGCATCGACTGTGACCGAGCGGAGCCCATCTCTGGGACACGGCGCTGTCAACCCTGCACCCATGGGGGCTGTCACTTTAGCTAGTGCTGCAGTGAGCATGCAGACGGGGAAACTGAGGCCCCAGAGCTGAAGAACCAAACCACCTGGGTCCTAGTGGCAGAGGTCCTGGCTTCCTGCTCTGCCTCTCGAACTTCACCACAAAGTAACATCCATTGAGTGTTACAAAAGGAAATGTAAGCCCCTGTCGAAGGCCATACAAATGATCTCTGGCCCTCTCCTCTCCTCCCCTCCCCTTCAAACCCTTCCACCCAGGGGCGGGCAAACGTTTTCTGTAAAGGATCAGATACAAAATATGTTGTGGGTGATACATGGTCTCTGCTGCAACTACCCAGCCCAGTCCTTGTGTTGCAAAAGCAGCCAGAGACAGTAAGTAATGAATAATTAGGGCTGTGTTCCAATAAAACTTTATCAACAAAACCAGGCAGGCGTTGATTTGGCTGGATGTGGTTGCTGACTCTGGCCCCCCTGGTGCTCGCTGGGTGACTGCCACGTGATTGGGTCCTCGGTCCCCAGCTTCAGTCCGTATCTGCGTTTGCTCGTAGGTCACCTGACAAGCACAGGCGCTTAGCTCCTGCGGCCTGCAGCCCCTGGCCCGCCCACCCCAGGGTGCAGGGACAAGTTTCCTTGTTACCCTAAAGCCGCCCTTTCCACCACCACAGACACGGGGTTGGCTCAACCCCAGCCCAGTGCTGAGGATGCAATTACCCCACTCTTCCTCAAGCAATTGCCATGGTAACCCCTGCTGCAGCCGCCTCCTCCTTGGGCTCAGCGCTGAGGGGTGTGCTCGCTTGAAAATGAAGTCCCTGGGGGGGAAATAAATTTCACCAATCTTTAGAGCCGTCACGGGGCCCGGGAGGCGGCGGAAGGAGTGGGAAGACACCACACGACCCAGTGGTGACCGCGCTAAAAGCAATACCCAGAGTCTGGCCCGTTTCCACACGGAGCTGCCCTCCCCCCGCCACCTCAGTCTGCCTTCACCGCGTTGAGCGTCTCCTCTAGCCACTCGTCCACTTGGCACTGCCCTGTGTCAGCAACTGTTCTAGGGCCCGGGGTGTGGTCCGGGTTTGTGGAATGACTGAGCACCCCCTGCGTCCCCCCCGCCCCTGCCCCGTTCCCCTGGTAGAAACATGACCTTGTTGTCACCAGGGATGGCGGACTTCCCATAACCCCCGCTGTAGTCTGCCGCTGCCAGACAGGGACCACAACTGCCACACCCCCGCGGCGCCCAAGGACCCTCCGTTTCCCTTGCCCAGTCGTTCTCCCGCTCTCCTCCGTGACTGTCTCAGACCTCCTCCTCCCTCCAAAACTCCACTGGCCCCTCCACCGGCCCCCCTATGTGCAGAACCAAGGAGCTCCAGGCCCCGCCTCTCCTGCACCTCACCCTCCTGGAAGGACTCCCCCACTAGCATGCACACATGCTGCCGTTTTCCAGGTGTGCACCCCAGACCCAGCTTAGCCCCTTCCCTGACCTCCAGGCTCAGGTCCAGTGTCCTCCCGAGCTGCATGTTGATGTCGAATAAGCATCTCAACTTAGCCTGTCCAGGTTCCTCCCCAGGCTAACCTCGGGCCAGCAGCTGGGGTCCTCCCTGGCCCCCTTCCACCTCCACCCTTGGCCTTCACTTCCCTGCAGGTACACCGGTAACCCTACTGTCCTCCTCTGTGGTTCCTCTGTGAGCCCATCCACCCCTCCTTGACTTAGACACTGGCTCCTCAGCAGGCTTTTCCCAGCAGCCCCTGCGGCTGCGCCTGCGCCCTGCCCATGGCGCAGCCAGGCCCGAGAAGCACTGTTCTGGGCCCAGAGGTGGGAAAGGTCCAGGTGGCAGTGGCACATTTGCTGCGACAAGAGTGGGTCTCACGGCTGCTCCTCAGACCCACACTCAGCGCCCAGCTGATCCAGTACCCCGCTGTCCCCACCCCCCAGCAGGCCCTCTGATGCAAAGAGCCTGGCCCTCGTCCGCATCACTGCAGCGCTGAGCCTGGCGGGGATCACGTTGTGCTCGGATACATGCAGGGCAGATCTTGGGTCTGACAACGAGCGGGTTTGGAATGCTGGCGTCACCGGCAGAATTCGCTCATTCTCAGACTTTGAGAGGTGACGCCGCCCTGCCTCCCCCCAGATCACGCTGCCACCCCCCCAGTGGTGAGGTGTCTATCGTCTCCATTATGGCAACAGCTCTGCAGGGCGCATCATCAAAGTGCCACTGAACTGGGGAGCTAAAGGAGGTCTCGGGAGGGTGTGTGCCCATGGCCCACCCAGCTCGCAGGCTGGGATGCAGGCCTGGATTGGTCATTTCAACCTGGATCAGCTTTAAACCCAGAGAACAAGGTTTCTCCTGTTTCTCAGCTCATCCCTGCAGAGGCCCAGACCCTCAGCATTTTGTCCTCGGCCACTGTGTCCCCCCTGTCACCCCGGGCAGCCCCCAGTCAGTCCTCTCCAGGCTCCGACCTTGCTTGCCCGGAAATCGCCGGCTGGGCTGGAATGTGCTCGGGGCGCCCGCGTATGGTCTGTCGAGACCCGAGGCCGCACCTGAGACTTGTGGCTGATCAACAACCAGCTCTGGCTCCAGAAATCTGCTTTCTTATCTCTGCAGGAGACTGGTCCAGCGGGAAGACGCTGGGTTCTAAAAACCTTGACTTGCCTGGAGCCAAGCTCCGCTTTCGTCATTGGGCAGAGTCGTCGCTCAAGCTCCACAGCGATGTTCTTCTCAAAATTGCATGTTTTACAAGAGCAGCGCTCAAAAACATATAATTCTGCTGTTGTGAAACTGTTGCATCAACACCGAGTTTCGAAAACATGGAGAAGTTCACCCAGGGACCTGAGGGGGTTGTCACGGGAGGTGGCGACCGCCCAGGGCACCGTCTGCTTGGGAAGGAGGAGGAGACAGGCTTCTGTGGGCTGGTTTCTCAATAACACGGGAATGTCGGTAAATTGAAGGGTGGGACAGAAAGAAGAAAGGGAATCGATTCGCAGACCCGGGTCACACGCCGCCACGGGCTGCTGAGCAGCGCGGGGCCAGTCTTTTGACTTGCTGGTCTGGCCTCCGTGTCCTTGGCTGTGCCCTTGGGGTGCTGGGCTGGGCACCCCCCAGTGACTCGGGCTCACTGAGAAACTTGCCCTCCCTGGGCCTCCCTTTCCCCACGGGGCAGGAGGAGGCCTTGAAGTGGGCGACTCGGGGACCAGTCTGGTCCTGAGATTCCAGAATCCGGCGTTTTCTGATTGCCATTGGATGACTCCCAGTACGCAGGGGCGGCGCTGGGCACTCACCTCCAGTGTGGCGTTCTTCCTGGCCAAGTTAGGAGGAATATTTCCTCTACCAACCACCCTTGGTTTGAGCCTTTCCAGTGCCAGGAATAAAGAAGGATTTAAGGACACTTCCTTTTCTCCGTTCAGAGGCAGTCACAGTTTGACCATATTATCCATCACAAACTGTTGACCGATGCTGGGGACAGCGTGGGGTATGGAGCAGGGGTGGGTCACATTCTTCCACCTTTGCCTGAAAAAGCAGCAAAACTTTGGGACACCTTGGGGGCCAAGAGCCTGCCAGGGTGCAAGCTCTGCCCTTTGCTCCCAGCGACCTTCTTGTGCCAGCTGCAGCCACTGTCACACTCCAGGGAGAGCGTTATGTCGGGGACCCTGGGGGCCCCCGGAAAGCCAGGCTTTCTTGTCTGGTTCCAGCTCAGCTCTGGCTGACCGCCCCCACCCCCACCTGGGCTCCAGCGCCCCGGGTCTACTTTGGAAGCAGCTTGCGGAACAATCTCTGCTCCTTTAAACAAGTCCCAGCCAACAGTGTCCCTTCTGGTGTGGGCACAGGGTTGGTCATGCTACTCCTGACCTGGGTGCTCACGTAGTACCTTCCTCAACTCCCTGCCTCTCCAGTGCTTGGCTTAGCGCCCTCACCTCCAAAGTCTGCCTCTGCTCTGCCCCGACTGGTGACCGGTCCCGAGCCCTCTCTGGGAATGGATGCAGCCTTCTGTTGGGCACTTGGCTCTGCATCTGGGTACCATGAGTGTTCCTAAAGTCTCCCTCCCATCTCCCTGGGGTCCTTGGGCCTCCAGGGAGGCCCAGCCCTGTCGGGGAGGGGCACGTGGCACCTTCAGAACAAGCTCCTCTGATCGCGGCCGGCCCCGGGCATATTTCGTGCCTGCGAGTCTCAGGATTGGCATCTTCCACCTCGGACCCTTCCAACCCTCCACAGAAATCGTTTATTTCTAGAGGGAAACACAGGCATCTAGATGTACAAAATGCATATGAATTACCAGATAAGAGTGCAGGGCCACACTGGCTGAAAGACAGAAAAAATACCCAGAGGCCGCAAGTGAAGAAAGCAGAAACCCAGGGAGAGCACCCAGGCACCGAGGAGGGTTTGCCTGTGCTGACCCCTAACGGCCCAGCATGTGTACCTGGGTCACATAGCCGGGCACTGGTCACACAGCCTGAGACTGGTCAAGGTGGAAGGCCAAGGTGGGTGGAGGGCCGTGTGGTTGAGGGTGGACTGCGGTTCCTGTGACTTTGTGATTCCTCGCGTGTCCATGGCCCTGTCTGGGGTACGCTGGGGCCTGGGGGCCGAGCAGCTACAAAACCCTAGAGCAGTCAGCTGTTTCCAACGCCTGGAGATCCGCCAGGTCCTTCTCTGACTGTGACTGTTGATTGGCAGCTGCCTCCCACCCCTTCCTTTCAGCCAGAGGAGAGGAGGGGAAGGGGACCCAGGCCTTGGAGCTCCTCTCTGTCCACTGCGTCCTGCTCAGGCAGCCTGGGCTCCGACTCCTGGTACAGCATTCAAGGCCCCGCGCCACTCAGGACTCCTCCCTCCGTCCCCTGGTTAGCTCAGGACATTCCCTCTGCCAGAAATGGCTGTCCCACGACCCCGTCCTTTCCTCCCCTTGGCCCAGGGACTGGAGGGGAGGGGACCGGGAAGTTGGCCCAGGTGGGAGACAACGTATGTAGATCTTTATATCTATTTCTCTTTTAATTTATTCATCAGGCCAGACTTCCAGGCAGGCTTTATTAT